>JAMPIV010019108.1:215000-433070 GCA_024509875.1 Oreohelix idahoensis
GGTGATTGGTAAATCGGCAAAGCCACGCGCATTTAAGAACCTGAAGCCCGAAGACCTCCCCGTCAATTGGAGATCAAACAAATCCGCATGGATGACTGGCGCCGTATTTGAGGAGTGGGTAAGGGGCATCGACCGAGAAATGAAGAAGAAGAAACAATCTATTCTACTGACAGTAGACAACTGTCCTGGCCACCCACAAGTGGAACATCTCACAAACGTGACACTAAAATTTCTGCCTCCAAACACGACCTAAAAAACCCAACCTCTTCGCCAAGGCATCATCAAAACATTTAAAATGCACTGCCGGGCCCAGGTCCTGCAGTGGGTCATTACTAAAACACAGATCTGTGGTCCGTCTGTGGAAGCAACTTCATCCGCTGCATCAGTTAACACTCTGGATGCTGTCCTCTGGATCAGTTTTGCTTAGAATAAAGTTCAGCCGGAAACGATGCAGAAGTGTTTCAAGAAATGTGCTTTTGTCACAATCCAAGAGCATGACGTTTTAACCCCATCGGACAGTCCATCGCCAATGGCAGAATTCGAAGGAGTAGATTTTGAAGGTTGTGGTGGATTTGATGTTATGAAATGTTGTTGTTATGTACTCTTAGGGTGTCGGCGTCTGTGGCCTAATGGATATGAACGCAGTTTCATAATCCAGATATACCAGGTTCGAAACCTGCTGCAGGCGGTTTGGTAGCAGATCGCTTTGTGTGGATTTTTAACAATGGTATAAGCGCCGTACCGTTCAGAAAGCAATGGCAAACTACTGAATGAAAAAAAATTGCCTAGAAAAATCACAAACAGCCAATAAAAGCTGGGGTTGATTGCCACGTCCTGTAAAGGATAAGCAACTAACTTTTAACTCTTAGGGTACTGATGAGGTCAGCTGTGAAGGTCCCTGAATATAATAAATATTATGGTAAGTTACAGGGTACCTTTCTGCTACCACCTTTATGATCTCACTCAGACTTATTCTTTGACTAGAATGTATGATGATGATGACTAAGTTTGGTCTAGGGTTATGTATAAGTAGTGTAATGATGCATTAACCAACTAAACATATACACAAGTATTTTATTATCCACACAAC
Organism: Oreohelix idahoensis; assembly: GCA_024509875.1. NCBI lineage: Eukaryota > Metazoa > Mollusca > Gastropoda > Stylommatophora > Oreohelicidae > Oreohelix > Oreohelix idahoensis. The sequence continues at coordinate 216,091 of JAMPIV010019108.1, forward strand.
ACAACAGTACTACAACAATCACATACACACTACACTTTAAAAGACTATCTCAAGTAAGTCAGTGGTTGGATTTTGTGTAACGTTAATAATTTTTTCAATTTATTATCCTGACTCTATTTTGTTTGAATCAGGATTGACAATCAAAAGTGAAATCAGTGGAATCATTTACAATAATCAATTTATACAATGGATCTTCTGTCCATAATACAAGTATTAATAGAATCAACGTGTGTAGGTGTAGTTTTCTAAATAGGATAATACTGGTATATGTAAAATGGTAGGTAGTTGATTATCATCACTCCCTATCGTTCATTTTATTTTCATTTATCACAGGTGGAATTCTTTTATTTGATAATGTTAGTTTTATTTCTAATAACTGAGGTTCATAGAGGTTGAGACTCTCCGTGCCGAACGGGCACTTAACTTCGAAGGAGAACCCTGGTAAGTCTTGTCCTATGCTCGATGGACCATCTGGTTCACTTCATAAAAGGCAATGGCCTCCAGTACGTGATCGAATTATGCAACAAAGTCAGGAATCAATTAGTTCCCACGAGCCTGGTTTTATGTGACTGTCAGGGCCACAAAACCCCTGAAATAAGAAGGTTATGCATCCTTCTTTATAATAAGTATACAATAATATTCCACAGTTAATTATAGGTACAATACAAACAAACGCATAGGGTCAGCTCTTAATGACAACCTATTGTACCATTATATTTTGAAGTGACAATGTATACCAGTATTCCTCTCCCCTAATGGTTACAACGCCTCTGCAATTCCAACAGTAATATTTTCCCATACAATAGGATAGGTGTAATGCTCCTTGATGACAATCATATATAATTTTGTAGTTCTACACCTCTCTGATAGGCTATCATATGATGGATCAATCTATAGGCTTTGCCTAAGTCTGCCATCGACTCACTTACTTACAGTCGTATGTTAGTATCTCACATTCAAACTTTATTTTAAATAAAATGGTTAATAAATTCAATCTTACCACAATTTCAATGAATATTACACACAAAAAACGATGACTGGCAGATCTGGCCCAAGTTATCACTGCCCTGTCCAGAAGTTTATAATATTTGTATTTAGAATTACACTTCTGTTCTCATCGTCTCGTGGCAAGATTTTTTAAAGAAATGGCGTCCTAGCCTAACACTTTTTTCTCAATATCAACTAAGCTGGCCAATAGAAGCAGATGACTATGAATTTTAAATCGAAATTTTAAAAAAAACAATTCCCAAAATACTACGTTTACTACTACAAGTATATTTTTAGTGTTAGGTTAACCAATCCCCTCTCGCCTTCCTTTAAACTACAGCCAATCAAAATCTTGGTACCTTTTAGTCCTATTTACCCAAAGCTTTTTTCAAAATATGTCATGAAAAAAATTAAGCAGGCGTGATCTTTTTTCTCGTCAGTCCGTCTTATCATACATAATATTATTGCCATTATTTTGGTTATTTTTTGTACTAGTGGGTAACTGACACCATATTATTGCTCAGGACATCATAAGGCATCCGAATATATGATTTTTATGGCCCTATGTATTATGGTTCATAATTCCATATTTTTTCTACGTTAGTCTTCAAATCTAGAAACTACCACCTGTTCCATTCTTTTTCTAACTATTTTCAACCTAAATACGAGAATCTTCCGTAGTACGTTAGAATTACGTCATTCTTTATAGGAGCTAAGGCTGTTTACATGACCAATTGACGAACATTTTTTAGTTTTGTATCGTAATTTGAAAAGTGCCCAAGGCTATGTTGCTCGAGTTGGCTTTTGCGAAATCAACGCGAGACGGCGTTCTCTAGGTTCTGTCTTTCCATCCCTCCCCTCTTTTATTCTTTTATTCATTCACTCTCGTCTTGGCAGTTCGACTTGACCTTGCAAAATTGTTACATTTATTCTCAAGGACGAATTTTTCGAAAAGACAGTATCTTTCATTCGGCTATTAGGTTTATCAGAATCGACAGGCGGGCGGGCGTAGGAGAATACTACGCTGGACTCAATTTTTATTTTCTATCCTATTTTTGACTTTATGCTCTACAATATTATCTAATTTAGCTATTGTATCGAGAATATAGTCACAAAGGTTTTGTTGCAATGGATGATGAGGTGGCAAGCTGTAATGAGCCTGACCCAGAAGGAATTTTCCAAGCGATATTGACCGAAGTACAGACAAGCATAACAGTGCATGAAGCAGCTGGTGAAGTTGAAGAAGCAAGTGACGATGACACAGAAATTGCAGAGACTCCAAAAGAAGAGGCTGTCAGGCATCTGATAATGCAGTTGAAGTCATAAACTGTGGAAAAATGCCCAGATATGTTGAGTGGTGTAGCCAGCGTTGAGAGTGCTTTCTTCACTTATGTTTGTAATAAGAATAAGACACAGACCAAGATTGACTCCTTTTTTCAGAAAGAATGATTAAACCATGATAAAACAGATGTTGATGATTTGATTTGATGTTGTGATTATGTATGCTTTCGTATGATGCTGTATTCTCCAATATAAGCTGTTCAAGGAAGTAAAGTATCAGAACAATAGGCCTCGTTCCGTATGTTGACCACCTCCGTATGTTGACCGGTTTGCTACAGTCCCTTGGGTGGTCAACTTATAGAGGTTCTACTATATATATATATATATATATATATATATATATATATATATATATATATATATATATATATATAGAGAGAGAGAGAGAGAGAGAGATTACAAGTCCTTCTTCCGCTTATAGAAACAAATTATAGCAGCTGTGCTGTTAATCTTGTCTCTGACTACGCTCAATCACTGTTTCATCACTGAAATGTTAATTGCTCACACTTGTCGACGGAAATGATACTAAGGTGTACTCATCTCTTAAAACAGTTATGTCCTTGGTAACTGGTGCACACAACAATTTTCACCTATGATCGTCACTTTAGCCCACCCAAGACTGCGGGGGACTAAGGATGTTGCTACGATACAACCACTATGCTCCAGCGAAGCTCCAGACAGCTGAATTGACATGAACATACGACCTCAGGTTTTGATGTCACGAATAAACCTGTAACAAGGATAAATATGGGCTAATCTCTGTCATCTAGCCCACATATCCCTAGTGTATATGAGATGAGCGTGTCTCAGGTGTCTGCGTGTATAATGAATGACAATATGGCTCAGTATGATTTAGCAATAGTGAGACAAGACAGGTGTCTACTTGCAGAACATTCTTTCAAATAATATAATACATGAATACACCAAATAATTTGTACACCTTGGTATGATGCAACCGTTTTATTCCACCTATAATATACCAGGCCATCTCTGACAAGTGCTATACTGGCTGGTAAAATATGTCAACCGTAACAATTCTTCGATCCTTAACCACCGACCGCCAAAGCAGTCAGTGGCCATCACGCCTAGTGGTGTCTTGTAGGGCAACAACAAATTGATTCCACTTTGCACGGTCGGTGGCCATCCTTCGTACAGTACCCCAACTCTGGTTCATTCTTTGCATCTCAGCCTCCACAGTCCTCCGCCAAGTTGTTTTTGGTGGGCCTCTCTTTCGCTTTCCTTCAGGGGTCCAAAACCGTAACAATAATGTTGTAGAAGTCCTGACATGGACAGGTTATGGTTACATGAGCCCTGACAAGGACTGCTAGGTTATATTAGTCCTGACAAGGACTGCGGAGGTTATAATTGGCGGTTTCCATCTTCAGCAATCATACAATAAAATACAATTATTATACATGATACATTCCTATTAAAACCAAAAATCCTGAAATAAAGTGATATTATTTTCACCATTATTTATTGTAAGTCTACATACCCTCTAAGTTCAATATAAACTTTATAAGATTTAGACTCGATTTAGTAAAGCAGTCTGTCTGGCATGCATTTAAGCAGGTATCAGCCTTGGCAGCTATCTCTTCACTGGTCTATCGTTCTGGCTCGTCTTAATGTTAGTGTGTAGATTTGAATAAATCGCTCTTTATTTATAGAAACACATGAATCCATAAAGGACCCCATTGATTGGTTCGTTGTGTTTTCGTTCTCGTAGATTTCTGGGACACCGTTGCGAGTAAAACTGTCGAATTCCCCTACCAACTTTCCATCTGCACAACTACACTCTTCTGTCTATCCTTTTCTCATATATTTCCTTTTATGTCCCCTACTTGGAGCTTTCTTGTCATATAATTAAACTTAAATTTGGTTAATGTATAAAATATATACGTAATTTAAAAATCCATTGTCTCTCTAGTTTTCGATGTGAAAGTTAAGTCTAACTTACATTTTCTCTTAAACCACTGCATCCTTCTAATATTACTTTGAAATATACAAGCCAAGACATCTCATCTGAGAAATTCAATAGCTTTTACCACTATGTGCTAACGCATGTGCTCATAGTGAATTTATTTCCGTGCAGAAAAAAATACTGTTAGAAAAGGAAAAGGGCAGCCGAAATGAAACAAGAACTTGCCAAGCATGCTCTGGAACTGCAGAGCAGGGCCTCGGATAGCAGTTTGGCGAATAGCGACTCTCCAAGATCAGGAGCGGCAGACCTCTCAGGGAACCCGGGCCCTCAGATGGCAGCCATGAATTTCCCATTTGACTCTTTCCCTAGTGGGAATGAGAAAATAGAAGTTTTTTTTTGAGAAATTCGAACGGATGGCGATGGCATATGGATTAGATGGACGTCTGTGGTGCTTGAAGCTGTCACGTCGTTAAAGGGTCCTGCTTACGACAGCTATAGTAAGATGGTCGTCCAAGAGCAGAATAATTTTGATGCACTGCGTAATGGTCTGTTACAAAGATTCCAGTGGACAACCCGTAAGTGCCAAACTATGTTCCAGGAGAGCCTGCTGGAAAAATGAGAGAGTTTCACATAATTCGCTGAAAGATTAAGTAAGTTTCTCGCTAGATGGCGGGAGTTGGCTAGACTGACTAAAACGTATGAAAAGCTTGAAGAATTAATGATGGTAGAACAATTGAAGGCAACTATGGCGCCTGACATGCGTAGATTTTTAGCTGAGCACGGGGCCCAGCAACTGGATCAGGTTATTGTCTTCGCAGAAAGGTTCCAGACGGCACAGGCCGAAACATCGGGGCACAAACGTCGGGCACATGACTTGAGAACCCCAGAAAATGTAGTTTTCCTCCTCTCATTTGTCTTCTTCTCCTGCTAAACAGCAGCCAGGGCCTTCGCGCAAGAAGCCCCATTCTTTAACTTCTAATAACACGAGACCCCAGCCTCATAACATATCGCAGGGAGCGACCTGCCATGACCCCGCTAGAAACAGGATGAGGAAAATGATAGGTGGTGTAAATTTGGTCGAGTAGCGTCCCACTGGACAAACCGTTGTGCTAATAGACCTGGCCCGCATCATGTGGCGTGTTTGCTGCCGCCGCGCGTGAAAAAAGGCAACATTTGGGAGCGTAGAGTGTCAGAGGCATTGTTTTCTAACAGTAGGCCTGAAGAAGTGAATGGAACTCTCACGCAGTGCTTGTTTGACAGCGGTCTTACTTTCCTGTGTATAGTGGCCCAACATCTGATCAAGCCGTGGCAAATGACAAGGGAAAAAGTTTACATTTGTGGTGTTTTTAGGAGAGATACCTTGTGGCACCTTTCCATAGCGAACATTGAGGTTAAGAGCAAATTTGTGAGTGGCACGATTAAGGCGGCAGTTATGACCCGGCCGGCCTATAATTGCACACTTTGGAGCCCTTATTTGGTTCTGAGAACTCCACCCGCGCCGATTCTTGCTAACGCAAAGGGGCAAACAACAGGCCCTACGAGTGAAAGGGGAAAGTCTCTAATTCACGGTGCTGAGCGGGAGCACCAAAAGAACTGTCTGCCGAGTGATGGATTGGAGACCCCGAGTGGCAGCGACAGGGTATGTGCAGCGGCGTACCCCTTTGAGAGCTCAGTTCAGCCAGATGGCAAAGCAGTGGCGACGCTTATGACAGTGGAAAAACCTTCTTTGTTGTCGGGTAATAGGCACCCGATGGCATTGACTCCCTCAAGTGAAGGCAATGCTGACAAGAGCAGTATTATGTATGTAACTCGCACGTTATTTTTTTTTTTTTTTTTTTTTGTTTTTTTGCTGTGGTAAAAATGGGTTTTTTTGTTTTAATAAACTTATAAATGTGCATTGGATCAGTGTGTCTTTCACGATACTGTACCTGTATTCTTTAACTGTACAGTTGTGTCTGTAGATAGTAATTAGTGTAAACCCTATCTCATCGGAGCAAGAGGTGGTGAGGCAGTAGCTATAAAAACAAGTCACAAGTGGCGAGGGAGTCAATCTAGGTTCTCACCCTTGAAGCTATACGTCTCATCTTCTACAGTCACTTTAATTCTCATCTTAATCTATCGTCTCAGACTTTCATCAGAAGTGGTGTCTTGTCTTTTTTACTCAGACAAACTCTTATATAAGCAATTGTGTGACAATTATCCTCACAGACATAGGTTCACTTCCACGTACGTATATTGTAGCATTGTGCACAGCTGGTGGTCACACAAGAATGACTCCACATATGCCTACATGCATTCGCTACGGGAGTGAATTGTGACAAACCACACGGCCAACATAGCACCACAGCCATAGTGCTTCTTGGACAGTAGTCATTAGCACGAGCCTTCCACACAAGAATGGACTGTTTGACCTAGGAACGACCCAGACTAATTATGGACGCAATCGCTTCTGTAGCCTTCCTCTACGTCAGTATAAGTGAGATTACAGAAGACAAAGACCGTAACACTGAGACTATGTACAGTAGCAAATCGAGTCCTCGGTAAACCTATCACTTGTTGCTTTTTCTGTTGTCGAATTTTCTACTTCATTATTTCTCACGAGTGCCTCCGACATTTCCATGCATGTGCATTCTCGTATGTGTTGTTCACAGGTCTTGGGTTTCTTTCTTTCTCTGTTCCAGAGTCCATACATCCTTATTTACATGATTTACGAGGAAATAAAAATACTGTTTTCTACAATTCAAAAACGTCCGCTACTATACATTATTCCTACAAATGTTTATATTCCATGTAGTAGTTTTATATTTCTTAGCCAACCAGTTCACGGTCCTATAATCGAGAGGGCTACATAATGTACGTGAAAAGAAAGTGTATCTTTGATGGACACATTTAAAAAAAAATTGGTACAGTTGAATATTGAGAAATTATGGAACTATAGCTTTTAAAGACATTGCTGCTATTTTGCGGATGCATGGAATGGTGAGAATTATCTAGATCATAAGAAATTGTGGAAATGTTATACATATTAAAAGAACATATATATATCACAGTTTGTTTTACAGCTAACTAACGTGAATGTTCCGTCAGGGAAGAATACGGGTGTAAACTGTGTTGATCATATATAAATATATAGACAGATATGGCTTCCCATAAGGTTCCGTTGGGGACAGATTCAATCAGTTTAGCACTCAAATACCAAACCAACCATAAACCCAGTGTGGTTTCTCCAGAGTCTCTGAAGAGGCAAAGAAATAATAAAACCACTGCACCCTCAGGTATGTCGTACAAGGAGACTAATATAAGCTTTTGCGTGAGGCTCGCAACCTCATCATGTATAATTAATTGCTACAGAAAACACTACTGCAAGTCATGTGTATGCTTGGTGCAGGCTTATAGCAAGTGGTCGAGCTACAGTGTGCCTCCATGCTCCGTAAGGAGAATACAGAAACATCACCATGATATTATTATAAGGAAACGAGTCATGGTATATAGTTATCTTATAAGCAGACAAGAAGATAGATAGTTATCTTCTAAGCAGACAAGACGATCACTGGAAGAAACATGAAAAGCCAGTGAAGTTTGTTTCGGAATCGTAACAGAGAACTGGGAATGTCTCATGAAGATGTTACGGGAGAGACTAGCATTCAATAGATAACCATCGCAAGTATTAGCAAGACATCACAAATGAATGAATAATCATCGCAAACATTAGTAAGAGACCACAAGTGAATATATAACCATCGCAAACATTAGTAAGAGACAACAAGTGAATGGATAACCATCGAAAACTTTAGCAAGAGACCACACATGAGTGGATAACTGTCGCAAACATTGTAAAAAGACCACGAGTGATTGAATAACCATCGCAAAGATTAGTAAGAGACCATAAGTGAATAGATAACCATCGTAAACATTAGCAAGAGACCACAATTGAATGGATAACCATCGTAAACATTAGCGAGAGACGACAACTGAACAAACAACCATCGTAATTATTATTAGACAGAGACCACAAACGAATGAATAACATGTCCAAATATTAGCAAAAGACCAGAATTGAATGGATAACCGTGGCAATTATCAGAAAAAGGCCAGAATTCAATGGTTAACCATCACGAACATCAGAAAGAGAAAATTATTAAATGGATTGCCGCAGCCATTAAAAAAAAATATTAAAGACGAGCATTGAAGGGCTAATCATCGCAAACATAAAAAAAAACCAGACTGGAGATAAATGGATACACATAGCACACAGTTAGAAAAAGACTAGAATTGAGTGGATATCTTCTTCTTCTGCGTTCGTCCTTAAAAAAAAAAACGTTTGTTACGTTGTGTCGCCGTTTACAGCACAGCTGCGATATCTGTAGGTGGAGTAGCGTCTTGTTCAGCTCTGGTTCGCTGACCCTGACGCAAGCAGTCAAGCTATGGGTCGCTTACTGCATTCCTTCTGGAACTGGAAACATTAGAGAGAGAGAGAGAGAGAGAGAGAGAGAGAGAGAGAGAGAGAGAGAGAGAGAGAGAGAGAGAGAGAGAGAGAGAGAGAGACTAGAATTGAATGACAATCTATCACAAACATAAGAAACATACATTCTTGGTTAATTAAAAACTTTTTGAGAAGATGAAATTAAAAGCACAGTGTAAAATAACATACAAGACATTGATGGAAAGAGACATGACAAGAAAGAGAGACCATACTGCACAGACTTTCAACACAGCACATAGACAACCTAACAGAGGTAGAGACAGAGAACCCCACGTACTAAAAGTCATGCTCCAGTGTGCAGTAATGAATAATGAAGATGGCAATGAAAGTGAAGTAATCAGTGAAGTAATCAGTGAAGTAATCAGTGAAGTAATCAGTGAAGTAATCAGTGAAGTAATCAGTGAATCGACTTTGATTGTACTAGTATTCCATCCTGTATAATTACATTAACACGCGCCTTCCTGGCAGATTGTATAAAGGAAACACAGATAGCAACTAGCACTGATGTATGAAATATGGATACTCGTATTCTAAACATTTTATTCTATCATGCATGAACCTTAACTCCCTGTGCACCATAGGCCATCATCAAATTTAAACTGGTCCTTTGTTAGTTTTGTCATCTGTTCTGTAAATTGTGAAGGTATGTTGTAGCTTCTGACAGCAATGAGATGCCGTTCTACGTATTCAAGTGTACAAAATTGAAAATCTTCGCTGGCCAGGTTTACTTGTCTTCGAGCGTCATACCAAACAACAGGCAGTATAAGTAGTAGGGTATGCGCAAAACAGGTAGGATTCTGCAGGCGCGCTGCAGGCGCGCTGCAGGCGCGTGACTTTTATATAGCAAAAATTCTGCAGGCGCGTGACGTTTATATAAGCGCAATCTGCAGGTGCAAGATGGCGGACTTGAGCTAACAAGGGGAGGTTATTTTTAGACTTTTATGTAACAAGAAGAGGAGGGGCAAAATGGCGGATTTGAGCTAACAAGGGGGAGATAACAAGAAGAGGAGAGGCAAGATGGCGGACTTGAGATAACAAGAAGAGGTATTTTTAGATAAGAAGAAGATGGTGGTTTTTTATATATTATAGCCAACTTAGGTAGTGTTAGACAAACAACATTTAGACTTTTAGATAATAGGAAGATATATATATTTACATAACAAGAAGACGACATATACATTTAGACAAACAGTTATACAAACATTTAGACAAACAATTAGACGATATATAGGTAACAAAAAAACCGTTTTAGTTAATATAGTTTTTTATTTTTTCAAATACTAAACGGCAACTCTCAATCGCTTGGTAGGCTTCTTCTTCTTCTGTGGTGTGACATCGGTCAGGTCTGTGGTAGGAAACCAACTAGGTTCTGGGGATATCGGGGATTTAGAGTTCATGATTTCGTCAAACAGGTTAGTGGAAGGCTTCTTCGGGGGTAGGACATCGGCCAGGTCTGTGGTAGGAAACCAACTCGGTTCTATTGGTTGGTAACAGCTGGAATTGATGTACTGATCAAACGTGGTAGTGTTAGTAGGATAGGTATCCGTGCTTGGTGGCTGTAATCGGTCAAATTCGGCGAGGATTTTGTTCTGTAATGTCAATAAATGTTCAAACTCGGGTCGAGTTAACGTAATGCCGTGTTTGGTAGGAAATTTGAGGTAGGATTCACCAAAATATCTTCGCACGTGTAGTAAAGGTTGGCCTCGGTAAACACTTACAGACGCAGCCTTCAGACCACTAGCCAAAGGCTTAAGCATTTCATCACTTCTCTTGATGTAGACCCAGTTGGTGGGAGCAGTCATTTTCAACGAGATGTATCTAGTGTGTTAATAAAGTGTCTTCCAAGTGTTTATATCGTATAATCTGGGTTTTTTAAGCGTGCCCTAGCTAGGATTTGATTCGTCGAACATCGAACGTGTGTTAGGCAGGACGTGATTCGTCGATGTATTGCGTGGGAACAACGACACATGGCTGTATTGTCGTGAGGGAAAAAATACACCTGTCTATTGATTTCGTCTCTTGTTTATCAAAGTGGGGTTGAGTTTCACTAGCTAGGGTCTGACTAAGCGCGTAATTAATCGATCGTTGGCGTGTTGTCTAGCCGAAAACGGTAGTAGGACCCGCTGCATAGTACCACCTCGTGTTTTGATCAAGATGAAATAAATGGCGTAGAGCCCACAAACGTTGGTGACTACATCTTGTAAATGTCTGGCGTTGTAGTTAACAGGTCGAGTAGAGTTTCTGGCTATAAAATTAATCAGGTCCGAGTGTGTAGGTGGTAGGCCAAAAGAATCAAAATATTCAAAAGTACCAAGTCCGTTATAATATAGGGCGACCCAGTGGTCACCGGGGCGATAGCTAGGATCAGTGTTGATGACGAAAGCAGCCGTCTTGGTCGGATCGATGCGTAGAGGTAATTGGTCACGAGCTAACACTTTAACGAGCCCAGTTCGTTTAACAAATATGTCCGACAGGAGGATGGTGCGTATCTCGTCTGTGTTCATTGTTTAAGTGGTGTAGTCTGTCAAAACTTGGCGCGATTTCGAGATCTCCAAGATCGAGTCTTGCTCGGCGTAGACGAGAACCTGTAATGGTTCGGGTGTGACCTCGGCGAATTTAAGTTCTACTGAGACTGGGCCCGATTTGGCCATCTCAAACTGGTCACCGTCTAGTAGACTGGGGGTGAGGTCAAAGGCGTATAAGGCGTAACCGTGCTTAAAATGTCTATACTCGAGGTCGTTGCCGGCGTCTTTACCAACCAGTCCCATAGCTAGATTCGTCGCGAAGAAGGCTCTCGCGTACTGGTTGTGTTCATAATCCATGGACAAAGGCTTGCCACTGATGGTTCTGCCGTCCGCGCTGACGTTCAAATATATCAGACCAAAGGTAGCGAAATTGAACGGATTAGCCGTGTACGACCCGTTAAAAGCGGACGAAGTGACTAGTCCAATCACGATCCGTGTAGGTGTTTGACTGAGAAACAGATTATCCTGCATGTGCGATAGCATACCTCTAGGGATAGAGAAAGTTTTTGGCACAACTCGTTTCAAGGGGTACTTGGCATTACCTCGCACCAAGGCTTTCTCGTGGGCTAGAGAGACGGCGGGGTTTAATTTAGCTTTCCGGACAACCAAGGCCGCATAAGTTATAATAGATTTATAACCAGCGGTAGGGTCGTGTCCCAGCACGTTGAAGGCATCTTTAGATGGGGTGAGTTTTACTTTAACTGTCACACCATTTAACAGGTAACGATCTTGAGCAAAGATATCTGAATGTAAACGACCCATCATATCAATCTCCTGAGAACCAGCCGCTATATGTCGACGCAGTCTTAACCCGTTGTTATTGTCACCAATTGTTTCCGTAATAAAATTTGGGGTGTCTTTGTAAAACAGAGCCGATGTCAGATGACCTTGTTTGGGTTCCTCCCCGTAATTCAACGTGGCTTCGATGTAAGCTCTATAAGGGTAGGTGTTCTCGCTGGGTGTAATCAGCGTATCGTTCAGTGAAACGTCGACTTGGGAGAATAAACTGTGCAGGTAATAGTTGATCGGGGCCACCTCTGCGTCAACGGGTAATGCGCCGCCATTAGCTAACGTAACTTTGGCGCGCACGTGTAGAAAAGTATTGAACAAATCTAGATATTCCTCACCGTTTCCCGAAATTACAAATTCCACCGGGGCTCCGGGGGCTAAGGCGGCCAACGGATGTATCTCCACAAATTGTCCCTCTTCTACGGCTGTCTGCGTTGGTGGTACGCTAAACAAATCTAAACCACTGTGAAGACACTCGCACGAGTTGGGGTGAATAAGCGCCATCATTCAAATATATCAGAGTACCTTCGCTTCTTCTGGTGAGAATGAGAAGTTCGAGCTCGGTTACGGCGTTTTATGCGTTTCGGCTCGCCAGGTGGGGCAGCTCTCGTTTTTCTTTTTCTTCTTCTAAGTCCGCTACCCGATTGGTTAGTGGTGAGGTGTTCAACCGCTCCCTGTAATAAACGTTGACCAGATTCTTTCGCTCGTTCACGAAATGCCTTGCCAACATTTCTGCCGGCTAACGCATCGCTCGCGACCTGTAGACCGGTCCCAAGCCCTTCTCTGAGTAAAGCTTTGCCTCCAGTTTTTAACCACGGGAGAACCATACGACCGAGCCCGCCGAAAAAACTACCCAAACCATGTCCTCTTTGACTTCTGCCTCCGATAAACACTGGCATCCCATGGCCAGCTTGGTTGGAGTAAAACTCCTCATACATCTTGGGGTTTCGTCAGATGGGTACGTGTCTCACCATTATGTTTCTAGTCAAAATCAAACCGTCTGTGAGTTCGGAAGTGTAGTGTCAACACCGAAGCTCCGCTAGTGAATGGGATAGTCTTACCCTGATCGCTAGTTAAAAGGATTTCCACCGCGTCAAACGAAAAACGGCTCAGGGGTACGTAGTGGGGTTTGTCATAAATCCTGAAAACAGAAGCATTAGTCCTATCCAAAATAGGCACAATCCGTAACAAAGGGACAGAGGCATCTCCAACCGGTCTCGCCGCTACGAGATCGCAGTACACGTATACATTTTTCATGTCGCTATCCATTTGCACTTCAGTCTCACCTCGTAGTATTGGGTCAATGTCTGTGGCGATTGAGGCAGGAAAACCTAACATGTGTTTCAACGTCTCGCTAATTCTAACTTCAACCTCCGGATCATACATATTCAAGGTGGCCTTATTATTGTTAAAATGGAATCTAACTCGGGCTTTTTCATCCACATCCGTGGCTAAAAGCAAACGATTCAACTCGTCGATCAGCGTGTCGGGTGACGTGTATAGACCAGCTGGTAACGTGAGTAGTATAGACTCATCTTCTTTGTTGGGAAAATAATGTACCCATACATCACCCTCTAGCACGTTAAAATAACTTTTGGGAAATTGAATCTCAACCAAACCAACCTCGTAACTCGAACTCAAGTCTATAGTCTGTGGCAATTTGACGAAAAAGTGACCGGCGTTATTGTTTGGGTATATTTTCATCGAGGCATTGCTGGGTAAAGTCACGTAAAAACTCATCCTATCTTGGGGTTAGGTAACATGTAACCCAGACAACTGCTCATTAAAGCGATCCAAAACTTGCCGTCTGGTCCCTCTGCGTTGCTCCGACTCAGATTGAATAATGAGACACCGATGACGACATATATAACGATCATCTGACAGAGGAAAACGATCTCTAGTCGCGGGACTAGTTTCCCAAAAAAAGGCCAGAACGAGGTTCTCGCGGTCTTGGGAGGGGGTGGCCTCAAAACTGGGGTGCTCACGTCTTCTTCAATATCCATCAGTCTCGATATCTCGCTAGTTGTTTGGACGAAATCCAGCTGTTGAATGACGAGTTATAACCGAACCATTTGACTAAATATTCTTTTACACCCCTGCCACCGCGGCGTTCCTCCAAAATGGACTCGATTCGATAAACTATCTTGTCGCCGACTTGTTGCAGCTCTTCTTGGTAAAAAGAACCTTTCAATTCCTCACCCGAATCATCTTTAAGGATGTACGTAACCGGTCTTGTTTGGTTTAGTCGGCTGATCGTAAACAACTCTTCGGTCCAAGCCGGCGTATAACCCTTTTTAAAAGTTTGTCTGGCTTGGGCGATCCGCACGCGATCACCAGGTTTAAAATAGACTTTTCTACCGACGACGTCAGGGGTCGAATACAAAGTACGCCACACTTCTTCTTGATTGTTCGGGGTAACTTCCACCGGCGTCATCTTAATACTCCGATGATACGAATTGTTGTAGTTGTGGACCAGTTGTTGTATCACGTCGACGTAGCGAAGACTGTTGGTTTTGGTAAAGTAACGCCACGTTTTTTCTTTGAGGGTTCGATTAAACCGTTCGACGATAGCTGCTTTGGTGTCTTCATTATCCGTAGTGAAGAAATGGACCTTTTCGTTTTTAAGAAATTTTAAGAATGTTTTGTTGACAAACTCACTGCCTTTGTCTGTTTGAAAATTTATCGGTTTGCGACTGTTAAAAATTGTCTTTACCGCTGTTACTAACGCTGTCCCAGTCTTGTTTTTCAGAGGAACAGCCCAAGCAAATTTACTAAACACATCGATACACGTTACTAGATACGAATACCCATCGCTGAATCTCTTTAAACCACGCAAGTCAATTAAATCAGCCTGGAACTGTTGGTCGATACCACCTGCAATGGTCGTACGTCGTTTAAATTTTCTGCGCACCGGCTTGTGTAGGGTGTAGGTGTCTTGATGACCTAACCACTCTTCAATTTTCTTACGACTAAGTTTGGTTGCACGTTGTAAGGGGGCGACTCCTCCATAAGCTCCGGCTCGTTTTGGGTCGTAGTAATGTCGTTTTAAAATCACTTCTTTGGCCATGCTTCCCACTTTGGCGCCTTTTTCCTTCTTCTGAGCGAATACGACGATGTTTCTCGCACTTTACTAGCCACCTTTTTTCGATTAGTGGGTGTGACGGGTGGTGACTGAGGCGTTTTGTCCACGATCTCCTCTTTAAGTACAGTGGGTTGTTCGCTGGTTTGTGGTGGTTGTTTAATATCCACGAGACCTAGAGGTACGTGGCTGTACTGTTCTAGTCGAGTCAAATAACGCTGTAATGTTTGTTGATAGAGTCTAGCCTTGTCACCGATTGGCAGATCTTGTCGATCCAAGACTAGTTGCATTTGAGTGCCCAATTCTCCCAAGTTATCTCTTAGAGCATCGGGTGGTCTATAAGGTTTTTCTAACAAACGAGGATCCATCAAAATCATTTTCTTAGCCATTTTACAAAAAACCTCTTAGTACAGCTAGTAAAGGTTTTAACAACACACCTAAAAAACCTCCAGTTTGTAAAAATTGTTTTCGTCTTTTGAGCGAGACTTTCTTCTTGGTAAGGGTTCGCAGGATGTTTTTGTAACGATGCATACGTCTCTTCTGATTGGGAGTTAGTGTAACGTTACCTTTTAATACGTTGTGACAACATTCACAGAGTGTTCCTACCAGCTCGGGTGATGCTGTTTTCATAACAGCCTTGATGACTGGTGGTTTGGCTGTACCTAGAAATTTTAACATATCAGCATGTTTTTTTACTTTTTCTCCCATTTTACTTGGGTACGTAAACAATATGTTGCTCCTCTGGGAAGATGCTTGAACGAAGCCTTAGATTATCTGGTGTGTCTTGCCGGAGGTCAATTAGCAAATAGCCGTGTGGAACTGATGTTGCCTCCTTAAAACTATCCTGCACATAGGCAGTCCGACCTGGGTACATCTGTTTAGCTAGATTAACAATCTGAGATCCATCGCGTGGATTTTTGAAAAGCACAATGTAATGAGAATTCAAACTAATGGTTATGTGTTCTTTCATCTCATCATCTCAACCCATAACCCGTCATGGGTCGTAGGGGTGCCATGGTGGAAGCATCAGCAGACAGGGTCCTCCACTGCTCTCTATTCTCAGCAATGCGTACAAGTGTGGAGAAACCGTGTCCTGCCCATTCCTTGATGTTATCAGCCCAGGATTTTCTTTGCCTTCCTCTTCTCCGTTTACCTTCGACTGTTCCCTGGAGGATCGTTTTCGAAAGGGAGTCATGACGAGTTACATGCCCAAACCAGGCAAGCTTTCGACGTTTCACTATTGACAAAAGTGGTTCTTGATGGCCTGCATAGGTGTTTATCTTCTCTCTAACATAGACATTTGTTTTGTGCTCTTTATAGCAAATGCGCAAAATTCTTCTGTAACATTTATGCTCGAAAGCCTGAATCCTTCGCTCCGTATCTGCAGTGAGTGTCCAGCCCTCACACCCATACAAGAGAATAGATAATACAAGTGATTTGTATAATTTGATCTTCACAGGAAAACTGATGTTACTTTTCCAGATCACATTCAACCTTGTCATGGCAGCTGAGGCCATCTCAAGTCTTGTCTTGATTTCTTTATTTGATCTTCCATCACTACATATAGTGGACCCGAGATATTTAAAGGTGTTAACTTCTTCTAACGTTTGCCCATTTAACGTAATGTTGGTCGGAACATGTTTCTTATGGCTATTCACCAATATCTTGCTTTTTTTCTATATTAATTTCCATCCCATATGTTCTTGTTACTTTCTCCAGTCTAGAGGTAAGGTCTTGAAGTTCTGATTCTGTTCCAGCTATCAGATCAATATCATCAGCAAAACGTAGATTACACAGAGGTCGGCCTCCAATCGATATGGTTGATTTATAATCGTAGAGAGCCTCCTGCATAATATGTTCTAGATAAATGTTAAAGAGCACTGGTGACAGGATACATCCCTGGCGAACTCCTACAGTTGTTTTGAAAAATTCTCCAATGTCATTGCTTGCAAAAACAGCACTGCTTGCGTCCTTGTATAGTGCTTCAATGATATCTATGATGTTGGTATCAAAATTGAATTTTCTCATTATTTGCCATAAACCTTCATGCCAGACTCGATCGAAGGCTTTTGTGAAATCGATGAAGTTATGGTATAAATCATGTTGATGCTGGAGATGTTTTTCGATCAGTAATCTAATATTGAAGATTTGTTCTGAGGTACTTCTTTTTGGTCTAAAGCCAGCCTGTTCCTCTGACAAGATTTCTTCTGATTTCTGTTTTATTCTGTTCAAAAGTATCCTTAACATCACCTTACTTGGATGACTAATAAGGCTAATGGTTCTTTGTTCTTGCCAAATAAATTTTGCACGAGATAAAAGACGCTTATATTTTTATGATGAGACTTTTTTGTAAATAAACTAGTTACACGTTCGTCTGTTTCGTTCATGAGGTCATCGATAATTACCAACCGTCTCTTATCACCTGTCCACTGCTCAATATCGGGTAGTCCTTCAATAAACTGAACTCCAGTCATGGAATTGTATAAAGGTTGCCATTCCCCGTAACACCAAATAATCTCTTCGGGTACGACTGTGACCATATCCTTGATATGTGTTAGGAAACGTTGGACAAAAACAGTCTTTCCAGAGCCTGTCGGCCCTGAAATTAACGCTGTAAAAGGATGTACAAACCTCGTGTCCATTGATAAGAATGATAGATCAAACTTACAACCAGTTATTTTATATCAAAAACCTTACACATTGTTAGAACAAAAAATGTGACAATCAAGCATTGTGAGAACCACTGATCAAGAATTTGAGAATCCCTGATCTACAAGGTGGGAAGTGTAAAACATTGTGAGAACCTTTGGAGTAACGTGAGAATCAAGAATTTGAGAATCACTGTGTAACGTGAGAATCAAACATTGTGAGAACCTTTGGAGTAACGTGAGAATCAAGAATTTGAGAATCACTGTGTAACAAAATATAAGAACTCAACCAACATGTATTGAGAATCAAGAATTTGAGAATCACTGTGTAACAAAATATAAGAACTCAACCAACATGTATTGAGAACCACTGATCAAGAATTTGGGAAGTGTAACAAAATACAAGAACCTTTGGAGTAACGTGAGAATCAAACATTGTGAAAATAAAATAAAAAAATGTAAGAACTCAACCAACATATATTGAGAATAAAAAAACGTAAGAATCACTGGTCAAGAATACGACAACATACACTTTTAAACAAATTCGTGTGTTAAAAGTTAGCATAAATATCTCTTTTTTTGTTTTTCTATCTCTCTCTCCTTTAATGTTTTAGTCTAAAAATGTCTCTCTCTCTCTATCTCTCTGTCTCTCTCTATCTATCTCGCTCTCTCTATCTCTCTGTGTCTCTCTATCTCTCTATCTCTCTCTATCTCTCTGTGTCTCTCTATCTATCTCGCTCTCTGTCTCTCTCTTTCTCTCTCTCTCTGTCTCTCTCTCTATCTCTCTGTCTTTCTCTCTCTCTCTGTCGGTGCATCACGCATACCTTGTGTATACTTCGTTTGTTACCTATATCGTCTTCTCTCTCTCTCTCTCTGTCTCTCTCTCTGTCTCTCTCTGTCTTTCTCTCTTTCTCTCTCTCTGTCTGTCTGTCTCTCTATCTCTCTCTCTCTGTCTCTCTATCTCTCTGTCTCTCTCTCTCTCTGTTTGTTTGGTACATTTCTTTTTTTAGTTATCAGCTATTTTAAAGCTTGCTTTTTAAGCTGTCATTTGTATCTTATTAAGTTCTGGATATATTTTTTTATATATTCAACACCCGTATTTTCAAACAATATATATTTCACATACAGAGGGACATTATTCTAGTGTTTTATAAACCGTTTATCTAAATACATCGTCTTCCTATTATCTCAAAGTCTAAGTATATCGTCTCCCTATTATCGGTTTCTTATTATCTAAAAATCTCAAAGTCTTCCTTTTATTCACCTATGTGTAAATGACTATTTAGCGTATAACTGCTGTAACATCGTGTATATGAATACCTGTCTATATTTCGACAAGAGGTCGTTTAAGCAAACACATCTCGTTCTGATTAAACATGGTCTGTAATGAAATTTCTTATCGATTATCCCCGTGTTCTAACTTGAGTTCGCGTGGAAGGCGGTGACTGAATAAATAAAGAAAAAATACACACACCTGGCTATTGATCCCTTCCTTTGTCTTGGTCATACATTTTTTTTCCTAAGATACATTTTAGCTGTCGCTATCAGGAAATCTTATACTAAATGTTTCGCCTCTTAAATTTACAAGCTTATTTTCTTTGTCAGAGAGTGAAGGGTTAGAGACTTACCTATACTACGGTTACTGTGAAGAGATGGAGTGAAGTGTGAGAGACTTGATTGTACTAGAGCAACCTGAAGAGGCGGGGGGTGATGTGTTAGAGACGACACTATAGCAAGACCAGCAGGAAGATGGGTGGGTGACGTGTTAGAGACTTAACTACACTAGGTCTTGCATGAAGAGGCGGTGTGAAGTGTTAGAGACTTGATCGTACTAGGGCCAACATGAAGCGGTGGGTGTCCAGTGTTAGAGACGACAGAGAAGTATTAGAGCTTGGCTATACCATTTTTGTGTTGTCTTTTTATACAGTACTTATACAACATATGTTTAAACAGATATTAATATGTATACACACGATATTTATACATGTCATATTTTAGGCAGCATAGATAACAAAGAGTCTTTAAGTGTAATAAATATATAATTCTTTTAAAAGAACACAATATGTCAACCTAAAATAATTCTTTTTCAGACACGACTCATGATAACAGCTGCTGATTACCCAGAAGCTTAATCGATAAGCGACGATGGGCTGCCGAACAACATTTCTACCACCCAGTGTTTGTGTATAAGTATAGATGAGAATTACAAATAATTCGTGTTAGCTTTTCTTGGTTTGATAGTCTGTCATTATCAGTTATCCGTAAGGTTTTAAATAGTTTTGTTAAGGTCTTATATCTATAATATTGTGTATGCGTAACCAATAACACGGGCTTTTTGTGTGTCACGCCAGTTTAGGTCTAGGTACACTACGCAAAAGTGATATCAGCAGAACTTTGTTATCTATGTAGTATGTTACTAAGGTTTTTTTTTTTTTTGAAGTGAGTGGCGGTTTTACGTATAGTGGGATGTAGGATAGGGGAGGATTTTTTTTTTTTTTTTTTTTTTTTTTAAATCTACTAATCGCATATGTTTCATTCATTCATTATTTACGGAGCTTTTTGTGTATTTCATGAAAGTTTAGAGTCAGTTTCAAACATTTTAAGAAAACGCAACAACCACGTGCTTGTAACCTCACTAGAAAGAAACAGGCTTGATGGCCAGTGTGAAACAGCGCGCGTAAAACTTGACTCGTTTTAAAATCCTCGTACCATAGAGGGTACTGTTAGGCCTAAATATAGCTAGCTAGAAAAACGTAATAAAATAGATAACAGGCAGAGTTTTCTTTAGTATTGGTAGACGAAAAAAACTTATCTACAACGAGATTTACCTGTGTAAGACTAAAACTGCTACTTATTTCTGTTCACGTCATTGCAGACAACCTCAAAACACAAGAGAGCAATAGTAGAAACAAACTTTTTAGATATGACTTACCAAAGTTTTTTTCGCACGTGTCAACCATTTTAAGAAAAACCAACACGCACGTGCTTTTTACCACGCATTGTTAAACTCGATCGATGGTCTGCGCTCGCGAGGAAGACATTATCAAATTTAATCGCTGAATGATGCATACTGCTATAGTCCGTTAGGGTGGGTAACGTCAACGTTAAATATAGACTATCGGAAACAAGTTTATGTTCCTTTGAGTTTGTACACTTTATCTTTCGACGAAATACCGACGATGTGTCACAGACACGGTAGATGGAAGGTAGTGAGACTTCTTTCTTGCTTATTTTCAAACTTTAGTGAAAGGTTTTCTTCCAAACACCAAAGACGATCCCAAAATTTTCTCCCAGGCCTCCCCAAAATGGCCAACCTATAGGTAAATAGATCAACCGGCAAATACTTCTTTAAAAAATTTCTCACCACTTGTCAAAAAAAGTTCGCCCTCTTGGTAACCAAATTTCTCCCTATTGTCAAAAAAAGACTGCCCCTTACCAAAAAATACTGACCCTTGTCAAAAAATGTCGCCCTCTTGGTAACCAAATTTCTCCCTATTGTCAAAAAAAAAGACTGCCCCTTACCAAAAAATACTGCCCCTTGTCAAAAAAATGTCGCCCTCTTGGTAATCAAATTTCTGCCTCTTGTCAAAAAAGACTGCCCCTTACCAAAAAATACTGCCCCTTGTCAAAAAAAATGTCGCCCTCTTGGTAATCAAATTTCTGCCTCTTGTCAAAAAAAATTTCACCCCTTGGTAATTAAATCACACGAGTAACAAAGGCTGGTTTCGGTAAAAACTTACAGTTCCGGTCTTCAACCCGCTCCCCAACATATTAAACACTTCATCACTTCTTGTTGTGTGATAAATTATTCTATCTAGAGACTGTCCTTTCTCTCATACGATCACCTTGTGATAAAACTATTTCTTACCCCTTACTTTCACATTGTCATCACTATCATCTTGGCTCAGACAGCAATATAAACACCTATTACCTACCTGATAAAAGCTACGACAAACATTATCTACCAGTTGTATAGCAACACCCTTTATCAATTATATATATATATATATATATATATATATATATATATATATATATATATATATATATATATATATATATATATATATATATATATACACCCGCCTCCTCCTACCCTCCTCCTCAATTCCTTATATAAAAAGTCATCCCACCATCTTGCCCCTGCATCACTCCTGCAGTGTTAATATATGTCTATAAATAACGTCTTCTTGTTATCTAAAAATAAACACTAATATATTACTATATAAAAAGTCATCGGAGTATTTTCCTATATAAAAGTCATCACCAACGCCTGTTGCTCCACCTGCACACTGAGTATTTTCTTATATAAAAAGTCATCACCCTCCGCCTGATGCTCCACCTCAATTCCTTATATAAAAAGTCATCTCGCCATCTTGCACCTGCACATTTTCCCTATATAAAAAGTCACCCCACCTAATGCTCCACCTGCACACTGAGTATTTTCTTATATACAAAGTCATGCACCAACACCTGATGCTCCACCTGCACAATGAGTATTTCCTTATATAAAAAGTCATCCCGCCTGCTGCTCCACCCGCACACTGAGTATTTCCTTATATAAAAAGTCATCCCGCCTGCTGCTCCACCCGCACACTGAGTATTTCCTTATATAAAAAGTCATGCGCCAACGCCTGCTGCTCCACCTCAAGCCCTTATATAAAATGTCATCACCCCCCGCCTGATGCTCCACCTGCACATTTTTCTTATATAAAAAGTCACCCCGCCTGATGCTCCACCTGCACATTGTCCCTATATAAAAAGTCACCCCACCTAATGCTCCACCTGCACATTGTCCCTATATAAAAAGTCACCCCACCTAATGCTCCACCTGCACATTGTCCCTATATAAAAAGTCACCCCACCTAATGCTCCACCTGCACACTGAGTATTTTCTTATATACAAAGTCACCCAATACAACAACCTACTTATCTCCCCCTTGTTATCTCAAGTCCGCCATCTTGTCCCTCCTCTTCTTGTTATCTAAAAATAACCTCCCCTTGTTAGCTCAAGTCCACCATCTTGCCCCGCCTCTTCTTGTTATCTCCCCCTTGTTAGCTCAAGTCCGCCATCTTGTCCCTCCTCTTCTTATCTAAAAATAACCTCCCCTTGTTAGCTCAAGTCCACCATCTTGCCCCGCCTCTTCTTGTTATCTCCCCCTTGTTAGCTCAAGTCCGCCATTTTGTCCCTCCTCTTCAGTCTAAATATACCCTCCCCTTGTTAGCTCAAGTCCACCATCTTGCCACATTTTTTTATATAAAAGTCATCCCGCCTGATGCTCCACCTGCACATTTTCCCTATATAAAAAGTCACCCCACCTAATGCTCCGGCTGCATACTGAGTATTTTCTTCTATACAAAGTCATCCCGCCATCTTGCTCCACCTGCACATTTTCCTTATATAAAAAGTCATCCCACCTGATGCTCCACCTGCACATTTTCCTTATATATAAAAAGTAATGTACCTCCTCTCCTTCTTCTCAATTCCTTATATAAAAAGTCATCACTCCTGATGCTCCACCTCAATCCCTTATATAAAAAGTCATCCCGCCTGATGCTCCACCTACACATTTTCCTTATATAAAACGTCACCCCGCCTGATGCTCCACCTGCGCAATGAGTATTTCCCTATATAAAAAGTCACCCTGCCTGATGCTCCACCTGCACACTGAGTATTTCCTTATATAAAAAGTCACCCCGCCTGCTATTCCACCTGCACACTGAGTATTTTCTTATATAAAAAGTCATCCCGCCTGCTGCTCCACCTGCGCAATGAGTATTTCCCTATATAAAAAGTCACCCCCCCCCCCCCCGCCTGCTACTCCACCTGCACACTGAGTATTTTCTTATATAAAAAGTCATGTACCAACGCCTGATGTGCCACCTGCGTATTTCCTTATATAAAAAGTCATGCAATACAACAACCTACTTCTCTCCCACTTGTTAGCTCAAATCCGCCATCTTGCCCCAAATAAGCTCCCCCTTGTTAGCTCAAATCCGCCATCTTGCCCCAAATAATCTCCCCCTTGTTAGCTCAAATCCGCCATCTTGCCCCAAATAATCTCCCCCTTGTTATCTAAAACACGCCATCTTGCCCCTCCTCTTCCTATTATCTCCCCCTTGTTATCTCAAGTCCGCCATATTGTCCCAAATAATCTCCCCCTTGTTATCTCAAGTTTGCCATCTTGACCCAAATAACCTCCCCTTGTTAGCTCAAATCCGCCATCTTGCGCCTGCAGATTGCGCTTATATAAAAGTCACGCGCCTGCAGAATTTTTGCTATATAAAAGTCACGCGCCTGCAGCGCGCCTGCAGAATCCTACCTGTTTTGCGCATACCCTACTACTAGTATATGATTGGGTTATGGAAACATTGATGTCAACCGAAAGAAATAAAATTCAGTGGAGTCTGACTAAACAGTTAGATGATCTAGATTTTGCTGATGACTTGGCTCTACTGTCCTGTAACTGTAAACAGATGCGACACAAAATGAAAATACTCGATGAGAGGTCACAGCAAGTGGATCTGAAAATACACAGGGAAAAGAAAAAGATAATGAGAATAATTGTGGGAAATGATAACAAGGAGAAACTTGAGGAAACATCACTACAAGATGTAGAATCATACACAAATCTTGGCAGAAATTTAGACAAAGTTGGTTGGAGGAACAGACAATAATATCAAAATAATAATACAAAAAGCAAGAGGAGCTTTCATTGCATTGGGAAACGTTTGGAGATCAAGAGACATAAAGTCGAACAAACAAAAAAACTAAAAATTTCAAATGTCAAGTATTGGTCCAAAACTTGGAGAACAACAAAAACTACAACCAAAAAAGCTACAGACATTCATAAATGGGTGTTTACATAGAACAGACGGATTCAAAAGACACGACAAGGTCACCAATGTGGAACTGATGACAAGGTCACCAATGTGGAACTGATGACAAGGTCACAAATGTGAATCTGATGACAAGGTCACCAATGTGGAACTGATGACAAGGTTACCAATGTGAAACTGATGACAAGGTCACTAATGTGGAACTGATGACAAGGTCACCAATGTGGAGCTGATGGCAAGGTCACTAATGTGGAACTGATGACAAGGTCACCAATGTGGAGCTGATGACAAGGTCACTAATGTGGAACTGATGACAAGGTCACCAATGTGGAATTGATGACAAGAACCAGACAAGTGCCAGTTGAATAAGACATGGGAAGCAGGTGCTGGAGATGGACAAGACATGCATTCAGGAAACCTGTTGATAGCCTTATCAGACAGTCTTTGTTCAGGAATCTCCAGGTCAAAAGGCGGGGGAGAGAGAAATTTAAACATGGAGAAGATATTGGAGACATAGATGAAGGGGATGAAATAGATGCGAAATGACCTTGAGCTGACGTCACGTGACAGGATGACTTCACTTAAGTTTGTTGAAGGCCTATGCTCATTAGACAGCTGAACGATGCTGATGAATAAAATGGAAGTAATCTGTGATTCGGCTTGGATTTTGCTAGTATTTAATCCTGTAGAATAATAATAACACGCTCTAGAACGGTGAACGATGCCTCCATTGGCTGGGTGTGGTGTTTCCGGAAACGAAGCCTCCAAGATCTGGGGCAGAGTTGCGTCTCGGCACTGGTTCAGCCATCTCACTGCACTATTGGATGGACATGAGGTATATCATTCATACAGGCGTGAGGTGGCTGTCGTAGATTTTCGATAGGAGAATTAAGACTAGGTTTGGTCCCTTCTGAATAGGTTTGAATAGGTGATAGACTCAGTGAGAGTTAGTGAAAGGTAATAGAATTTCCACACACGTGAGATGATAGATTTTGATATAGTGGCTGTCTCTGAAAGCGAAAAGAATTCTTCTCTCTCTCACCTATCTTCTACAACAGTTGTTACAGCGTCAGACAGACTACACCAATATACAGGTTACGTATATTTCTATCACTCACAGGCACGCACATACACGGGACGACCGGTAAACACACAGACGTGGGAAAACTATAACAATGATATATATATTATCTAGAACGAGCTGACCAAACACGATTATTAAGTTCAAGAGCGATTTTAATATCAGGAAAAATCGGCTCACAACATCAAAGAAAGTACATCAAGGAAAATACATATACACATAGTCATAAAAATTCAAGGAAATGTTACAAGGATGTTAGCCCCGTTATAGTGTTAACTCTAGGTTTAGCCCGGCCCCGTTAAGAGAACAGATGATGGCGCCCGAGTCACAGATACATAGGGTTTAAGTCTAAGAGTTTTCTATGTTTTATCTCGTAATTATATGCACAGAGTTTGAAAAAAAAATCTGATTTAACCTAAGACAAAAACACAAGAACTCTAGCCTTAGCAACAAATTATGCAGATTGAAAAAAAAAAATTAGGACAGCAACAGGGTGTCAAAGATATAATAGTGAAAATATCACTCAAACCAGCGTACACTCATTCATTCCGCCATGGCCTCTCATACATGTACTCACGACTTTGCTCGCTGCCTCTTGGAACACACTGATTTTAGATTTTCACACAGACTCAAAAAATGCAGTCTTCTGCCAAGAAGTCCCCAGTTCCAAAAGACGTATTTAACTCGGAGTCTCCGGGAACGACTACTTGGGTGTGCAGATTTGTTCAAATGTCTGATTAAGTCACCTAACAATTATTCCAGGCGCGGGAGTTAGCAGAGCACAGTGTCAATAGCGTAGGTTTCTAAAAATGATGAATGTCAGGTCGGTGCCTTCCCTCAGTATAGGATTCACTTTAGTCACACCACAGATTTGTCCACAAATATATATATATATATAGTCGGGAAATGTTAGTTAATACTTGAAGTATTTCGCGCCACCAGGCAGAAAAATTACGTAGAGTTTCTAGAAGAAATTGAGATCTGGCTCCAAGGTCCAGTATTTATCATTACAGTCTTTGAAAACCCGTTATTGGGATATAGTATTTCTGGCTAACTCGGGTTGCATATGCACTGTTTAGACCAGTGGTACTTAAGAAACCCACGTGGTTCAAAATAAGGACTGTCTATTTCTTCACAAGTATGGAAACTACTACTAGGTGCTGGTAAAGTTAGGGTCACCCCAAAACTTTCACTGTGTGGAGGAAAAATAACACATATAATATAATAAACAGAATCTGTACTGGTTATAACTTACATTTAAACTTGCAAGCAGAGAGCTTTGCTTATCATTTAAACTTCCCGTGACGTTAGTTATATTTAAAAATCAGCAATCCTCATGAATTAGGAACACGTGCGTATTCCGTCACCATTCATGAGGCTCGATTCTAGAGTTTATACGTTAGTTTAGAAAAATACACTCGACTGAGTATTAGCGGTTAAATTAAATTCATAAATAGCTACAATTGCCGTTATAAGCTAGAAATTTTTAATTTTATTCTGCTTTCCACTGAATGCTTCCCTAGAAAATATAATAGCCTACCACTTTATTTCTCTTCTGCGCTAAAGAAATAGATTAAAATGAATTAAGCGATTAAACACTTTAACACTCACAAAATCTATATATCTATCATATTAATTACCTCAACCACAGAATTACAGGTAGTCGCACAACTTAAGAATAAAAATGCTGTAAATATTTCTGGAAGTCTAGAAGTTCGACAAATTGCCGAAACAAACTGAGATCTTCGCTAACAGCTATTCTGTTTACGAGCAACCTATCTACTGTGAGTCTATGAGCGAGAATGAAATTAAAGTTTCAAACTTGGCCAATATCTTTAAAATCGGACACAGGATCCTAATCTTATTTCGCCAAGCGAAATAGTCTCCCCTGTCCGTATAACACCTTCGTCCGCTTATCGCGTGACGTAACAGCCATCAGTGGCCGAGGGCTTGCATGAGTTGCAAATCTCAGACCACCGTCTGCAGTGCGGAGTGGATTTTCACGCTAAGCCGGGTTTTTCCTGACGAAAAAACCTCATGCGTTTACTGAAATGCAGACTCTCTGTCTACTTTCCATGTCCCTCGGGTGAATTTTCACGCCCCAGGCCAGAGACCCTCAGACGAATGTCTAGCGAATGCTGTAAATTCACGCCTATCATCCGACCAGCGCGACTAACATGTACGCAATACCACCCAGGTGCGATTCTCAGTTTTAGAGAAAGGAAAACAGGTAAAGTTTGCGAATTATATGAAAATAATATTCGCAAAACGAATGGATGAAAAATATACAGGAAAAAGGAAATACAGAGATAATAAAAGAGAGAATTCGGGTGAAAGAATAGGAAGAAGATGTAGGAAATTAAATGAATATAAACCCTACGTGACAGTGGCAGAGAAACAAACTCGTAAAAATTGCTAGCTGAAATAGGATGTGTCCGGCCGAAAGGTGCAGATATCGCTGATATAGCTGTAAACTACGACACAGCGTACTTACCGCTCAAAACTAAAGGCCTGCTTTGTAAGAGAGACATAAAGATGAGAGCGAATACAAACAACAACACAATGACACGCATCTTCCTGGCAGCTTACATGAAGAGGAAACAAATAGCCACTAGCACTGATGTATAATATATATATATATTCGTAGTCAATACACTTTCTTATTCGCTCATTATCACTTGGCAGCACGTGCGGCATAGGTCATCAACAAATTTAAACCGAGCCTTCCTACCCTTGTCATCTGTTCTGTTATTTTGAAGGTAATCGATATGTTTTGACAGCAATGAGAAGGCTTGCGAGATGTTCAAATGTGTACCTTGGAGAGCTCCACTGGCGAGGTGTATTTGACCAAGCTCTTTACTAAACCAGAGGAAGTCGGATTGGCTAAGAGGTATTGCGTTCGCTTCGAATTCTAAAGGTACCGAGTTTGATTCCCAGTAAATGGAATATAATTTATGGAAATTTTTTTTTTCAGAACCAGTGGTCCTAATGATGTCATACTCCACCCAGGTCTCCTGGGTAGTGAGATCGGATGCCTAGCCTGCTCGGATAACGGCGAAAACATAGGAGGAACGTGTGCAAGTTGCGCACGATAAAAATCGTACGGCAGTTGGAACTCGTAATGAGTAGGTCATTAAGGCCGCTGCTTTGCCAAAATTTAAAAATTAAAAGCCAACCCACCACAAAAATATTTATAGAATGTGTGATTCCCTATATACACACATTGGGATTCTCGTCGGTGCTACTGAGTTAGTGCACTGTGCTGAGATCCTCCTTGTATGATCTAAGGGAGAAGATCGACGCACTGATGGAGATGTCCGTGTGCAATGAAGATAGTCCTTAAAACCAAACCAAACCAAACCAAATCTAAACCAAACCAGAGGCACCAACCAAATTTGACACATTTTATTTATCTAATACATTGTTATCTTCTAATTTGTTTCTTCTAGTCGTTTCTGTTGTTACAATTTTCAAGATCTTTCATTGCTTTTCTTCTTTATCTTTTCCTTGTCGGACGTCAATTTCCTTTTCCCCTGTTTTCTTCGGTTTCCTTATATTTATCTCACACTAGGGATTCCAGAGTATGGACTACCTTCCAGTGCTATCAGCTGGTTTTCTCAAGATGTGTCCAATTCAACAACAGCGTCCATTCCACACTTCTTATTTCACTGTTATTGTTCGGTTCCTTCCATTAATTCCACAAAAGCCATTCTGTCATTCCATTAGAACCCTTCTATTGGACGCAAATATCCATTAATAAAAGTTGTTATTTTCGTGGCTATTGCACCTGCATCTTCTTTGTCAAGCAATTCGCTAGCTGGTGAGGGTGATCATGTATCTCCGCGACTTCCTGTCTCAAGTATCGTGTGTCGATTCGGTATTTGACTTATTTCCATGCCACAAAGTTAAAATGTTTAGTTCTTTCTCTCTTTGTCTTCTCGGTGTATTTTCACTTCATTCTTTCCTATTATCATTGTTCTTTCAAGCTTTTTTTTCTCTTATAAAATGCCCAAAGAATATAGACTGTATCCTTATAATACAAGTAATAAACTTATTTTGCACATTGGCCAATTTCAGGACATCCTCATTACCTTTTTTTACATGCCCGGCGTTTTCTTAATATTCCTATGTGCAACGGATTCTTTATAACTGCCGTGACTTAAGTGCTTTGTCTGGAGCGCTAATTAGATTTCATCGGCGAGTAAAATTTTGGTGGGAAGGCGAAAGCTATGGATTCAATGACGTCTTGGAGGCCGCGCTGTGCGCACCATTGTTGAATGCGGGTACCTTGTACTGAAGACATGGCCGTTTTTAACGGGACCGCCTAGCGCTAATTAGTTTTTGACATCCTCGGGTTTTTGTATAGGACTAGTGCTAGTTAGCTTGTTAAGGTAGCGACCTATATTAAGTACTGTTCACAGGTTATGAGTTATTTTCTTGATTTCCTTGGTATATGATGGTAGCATTCATTTGTTTAATCCACTCATGTCATTATTTGTCCATGTTTCGATGTCTGACATTCTCTTGTTGGAGCCTTGAACATCTTATATGTATGTCTTCCTATCAGATTTTTATTCCACTCTGCTTTCCATTCATCTGTTATTATTTCTTTTGTTTAATATCGTGTTAAGAATGGACAGACGTAGGGAACTGCATAACATTATTAAACAGCATTTAACAAGAACTAAAGTTAATATACAGTAACTGGGAAGATGAAGGTCTAATGATGTTCTTACAATACTTATGGCTTATGGCAAGTGAAAGTCAATTAAATATCTTAATTTGAAGCACCAGGCCTTTACACCCCTCCCGCTGAATATTTTGTTTCTTTGGTGTTTTGTTTCGTTTGGTTTGGTTTTATCTCGTTTTTGTGTGCTTGTTTTTTTTTTTTTAACATACACGTAAAATTGGTCATTTTGATTTGCCCTATTTACAAAGATTTGAAGATGTCATGCCATTTTCCCGTATCGACCGTTATTCATAGTATTTGCAATTAAAAACAATATATATATCATAATTATAACCCATCAGAGGTTGAACGTACCGGATATTTTTCATCATTAACTAAAAAATAAATACAAAATATCCTGAAGACATGTTTTCGCTTCCTATCACGGGACTAACTCCCCTTGCTCTGCAGTGATGGTCCAACAATGGCCAAACTTTAGAGCATACACTGAGGGTCTTGAAAGGTATCTGCCTTTGGCTCAAGATTACTCTTGGCAGAGATATGAAGTGAAGAATGATGCTTCAATTCTACGGAGCCTCATAGGAATTTAAGAAATCAAATACTATGGCTGATAGGATCCAAGCAGTGTAAACCTTCTATCTTCCCTGACCTTCTAAGAGAAGTAAATATTTTGATCGTTTTGATGAGCCCTCAGCTGATTTAAATCAGTAAAAATTACTTCAATAGCTCTGTTATAAGTATTTAA
The DNA here is from genome assembly GCA_024509875.1 of Oreohelix idahoensis. Classification (NCBI taxonomy): domain Eukaryota; kingdom Metazoa; phylum Mollusca; class Gastropoda; order Stylommatophora; family Oreohelicidae; genus Oreohelix; species Oreohelix idahoensis. Next base: position 247,220 of record JAMPIV010019108.1, read on the forward strand.
AATGACTTAGAGATAAGGGTGCTGTTCACTCAAAATAACTAAATCAACTATAAATTTGTATAAACACAGAAAACAAATTTAATAATCAATTATAGTTAGCAGTGTAAAATAAATACGGGTGGGGTGTTAAATGACTATTCCTTTAAAAATTCATCACTGGTGATGATCTGGATATGTTTGTGAACATTTTCTTAAAGAAAAGAGTTCACTTGGCAGCTCTGAATGGGCACTTAGCTACCAGTAAGATGTCGGTTGGCTTCTGCTCCAGCCGATGTTTGTTCTTTGCAGGTTGTACACTGGGTCACTCTCGTCACTGGTCAAGTCTGGTGGCCGCAATACGTCCCTCGTAGTATGGTGGGGGTAATTACGAAGATGGTCTAACGGTTTGATGTTGGTGTCTAGCTTTGGCTGAAGGCCACTAATACCACACACTTGTTCCACAGACTAGTACCACCAATTGGTACCACCGACAAGTATCATGAAATAAGAGAGATCAAATACCCTCCTGAGTATTGTGTTTCCTGACAGGAAAATCAGGTGTTCCCCTCTCCCTTTAATTCCACCATCCCATCTTCCTCAGAACGTTATCCTTTCTGAGCATTAATGTTAATCTCAGTGAGCGGAAAACACCCATTGCATTTAAATAAAACATGTTTACATATACATCTGCTCTGGTTGAAAAGGTTAATATAATAATAATGTACATCACTTCTGTCATCATCCACTGCCTGCTCCATTTGGAACTTGAGACTACCTCTGCTGTTGGTTCTCTATGAGAAACCCGCAAAAAGCAGTCACCAGCTCTCGCAGTGGTGGTTCATTAAACCATCATTCTATATGCTGAGGTTGCCAGCCTCGTATGACTTGGACATCCAGTAGCAATTCTCACATTTTGATATTGCAAAACATAGAATGATACAATGTACAACTTGTACTAAATATCGTTGGGACTTTTGGCCCAGAGAAATAGTTTCGACAACTTGGTAAAGATGCCTCTTACACGTGGTCTGGGGTATTACTTTACAATAGAATCCCACTATGACTTGGTGTTTAGGTTTCTAGGATTTCGGGCTTTCCGTATTAATAAAGATAGAGTTTTATTACGATGTAAGTCCACAAGATGCTCAAACGCGTTGTATGGTCCTTTAAAGTAGAATCCTGATTGTATTCCTTATTCTGAATTGTCTAACTGTCTTCTTGAAGAGTTGAATTTTTCTGTGACGTAGACTCAAAAGGCGCTAAATTATAAGGCAACGGTCGGCCCATGCATCCACATTGCTACTACATGACAAGGCTCCAATCAGAAATGTTGTATTTTAGCATCTCAAATGCCAAACCAGTAGCATGCAACGTGCATATTTTGGTAGGGGTACATTCCCACTACCCTGTCTCGGAACATTCATACGTGACACATAAAATGTGATATTTTTTTTTCAAGTCAATTCCCATATAAGTTATTTTCTCTTCCGTTCGTTATCGATCATGTTTACACTCACGACTTCATAGAACAATCACAGGCAGCATCTTCCGAGATGGACAACTTATCGTAACTATTGTCTACAACAAGTCTGCCCTGAAATGATTACATCATTCACCTGCTACAAATCTCATGAGTTATCGTAAGTGCGTGAACATAATCTATCACCAGATTGATATTGTCCGACACTATCCAGTGCAAACAAACACTATTAGGCAGCAAACCGGCCAGACAGAAAATATTATCATTGATAAGACAACGGACGGTGGTCATCTCAAGGTTTGTTTACGCACTAATCGGGTGCTCCTACTCACTGTCATTATCTTCCTGTAAGCACCTTGTCTAATGTCACAAAAAGGGGTAAAGGATCCCGTTACATGCCTATTGGAGCATACTGGCAATACGGTATTAGGCCCGTATTTTCTTAACCATTGGCACACTAGGGGTGATGTGGTCAGCATCACGCCGGCCGCCTTAATCTTCCCAGAGTTGTTCTAAGGCTGGGTCGACCCCGGAGCAATTCGCGGTCTAAAAAATCTCACCTCAACTTGGGATCGAACCATGGACCACCGAGCTAGGAAGCCAGTACACTAACCACTTAATCTCACAAGGTATGCCCAATTAAACCCAGACATGGCATGAGTTACAGGAAGAAAGTATAAACAATGAGTGGCGCCAAAATCTCAGTACCACAAATGAGAGGTTGAGCAATAATAATGGAGAAAAACATGAACGCGAAGAAAAGAATCGGGCAATTCTTTCACACTTGCTTACCGATTGCCAACGAATCACTTCCATATTGCAATATTGACTATATATAATACTGACAAACCTTCCTACTTACAGTAAATAAGATTTAGTCCTAAAATACTTTACATTTTGCGAAACGTTTAATGCAAAGTGAGAAGAATAAACGTGTGCTTGCACAATATATCTAAGTTTCACTACTACGCCGACGTTCACAGCAATACATTTGCAACATTTTTCCTACTGCTTTTAAGCACAGTCTAATATATTAGTTTCGTTGCATCTATTTGTGTTTACTTCTAGCTTGGGCAGATGTCGTCTCGTCTGTTTGTGTTCTGCTTCTTCTTCTCTCTACACTTTCAGACCATAACTTGAAAATGTTTAAAGAAAGCAATGGTCAGTACGACGTTGTTAGTATCTCCATAGAATTTGTCCAGTAATAGTACTGATGATGGTCATCTGTGTTTTCATTGTTCCTTGTAGGTTGGGCATCTTTGCAGCAGCTGTTCGGTAGTCATGTTATCGGTGCCACAGTTAGTCAAAAATAGTTACTATCTTTAGCTAGTTGAATAGATGGCATCTCAATCCCTTGGGGTCGTGCGGAATCTAAAGACTGTTGACTTCACCTGAGCTGATAATATACATAATTTTTCTGGTGGTTCGGATTCTTTACTTCCAACTTGTTCCTCTGTCTGCTTCTGTTGTCTCATCTTGGCTTGTTGTTACGACTCGTGTAATGATGTTGGCCACTTCTATAGTGTGCATTTTATAATTTCACATTAACTTAGGGGTATTCTATAAAGTTTGGAGGTTTTCGCGCTTCACGGTGATGAACGCAAATTGATAGAGTTGTCTAGGATAAAGTATGACGCGGTGAGTTGTTAAGGCACCACTTGACAACATATTACATTGAGGCTTCAGACCCTGAATGTCGTCCGAGATAGGCGCATTGTTAATAGCTCCTGTTTGGTATTATATGGTGCAGTAGTTTCTTCACGGAGATAAACGGTAGGGTCAATTATCTCGTATTATGGATGCAAGAGCGAAGCATTCCAATTTGGTTGTATGAATTTCCTTAGATGAGGAACTGCAGGTATTTATGTTATGATTTGTCAGAATCATTAGTATTCGCCAGAAGTATAGTGGTTCGTTACCGGATTTACCGACATACGGAAATCGCGTGTAAACCACAGGACATTTTGACGTTAAAGGATTTATTTGAAGAAGACTAGAATAACTGCACGGAGCTGATGTATTTTTACTTATGCAAATGTCAATTGATGAAATGTCTCGTTCATTAAACTATGTACGTATCTATGGACCCATACATAAGAAGCGTTGTGGAATCCATTACTGTTGAATTCGAAGTTCACCCCACCATTCGCAATTCACCATCATGCACGATCACTTAAAAGGGAATAAGATACTAACGAACTTGGAAGAATACTGTCAAGAATACTGTAAAGAATTTTATATGACAAAACGACAGTCAACCAATAATAACCAACTGGTCTTCAAATGAAAATAGACAGTAACAATCTGGCGTCCAATGTGTGGGGACGAAAAATTTTTCTTCCAGGTTACCGAATTCTCATTCACATGTGTCAAGAACTGTTTACTTTTGTCGTGCGCTCACGTGATTTGAGCACGATATGAACCATTGCGCATGTGTCATAAAGGTCAAACTGACGTCATCATCGCTGCAATTTGAAAGTCAAGTAGTGGCCGGTAACAATTGTATCGAATGTCAAGTCAAAATGAATCAAGTCAATTTACGAGGAATGAATCAAGAAAAACAAGATCGATCTAACATTGAAGTACATTTCTCAACATCTGGTCATTCCATTGATACATGCCAGCACTGAACGAGGAAGCTATTCGTACACAAAAAGCTAAGTAGCCTACCCGTTGTTGGTCAAATAAGCAAACATTAGTCCATTTGATGCTTCTGGGCATGTTTATTTAATACTGTCATTATATGTTCCATGGTTTCTGAAATGCTTGTACGTTATTGGTGTTTGTCTAAGCGAGAATTCTAGATATGTCTACAATGTCGCTTCGCAGACCGTAGAATCTAGAATCGTTCGATAGGAAACCGTTTGACTATCTTCGACTGACGAAAAATCCGCTAACGGCTGCGGCATACTTTGTTCGTCATTGAATTCAGTCGAATATTATTTGTTAGTTGTGAAGTTTTGTATATGCATGTTGTATTATCTTTGTCATTAGTTTTATTATAATTGAGTTTTTTGTCTGCTGTTTGTAATATGTCCGTTAACCCTGACCTTGCTATCTTTCATTTTGACACATAAAACTTTGACGTCATTTGTAAGGGTTCATGTTTTGTTAACGTTTCGGTAGAATTTTTTGTACTCTGACCTATATCCTAAGTTAAGTATACTTCGTCACTTCCGTGATGTTTATTTAGTTGTAAAATCATTTTAATGTTGGTAATTGGACTTGTCTTGTGAAAATTGTATTGTCAAACTCTTTAGTTAATAATTGTATATGTTCCTCATTAATAACCTTAATATTATTATAAGATACATATATAATAAATAATATATCACTTATAGGTGATTAATTTGAAAATATTTGATACAGGAAATATTTTCTGGGTGTTTTTTCTAGTGGTGCAAGTAGCAACTATTTTTTCTGCCTGAGTATGGCATAATATGATAGATAATTGAATAATATAAGAACGGATGGACGATACCCTTGAGTATTAAGTGAGGATATTGGATGCATTAAATATTTTCAGCATCTAAACCAGGAAGTTTATAACTACTAGGTGTTGTTATGAATATGTAATACTGGTATAAAATATTGGGAAATAAATATAAATTTTGAGCTTACAACGAATTTGTTAAGCATATGAATGGGTAATTAGGTGACGGGGCTAGTCACAGTACCTTATTCACAATTGGGGTATATATATAATTGAGTATATCAGTATTGGAGATTTATATAATTGACTGGCTAAGGAATATTATATTGGTTATATTGCGTTATTGCACATACATATAATAAGTTAATTTACTCAGGGAGTCATATATTTATATAGTTACTATGGATATTTTTGAACATTTTTTCCAGGAGGGAGATAGATTGGGTTTAATTGGTGCAAGCTGTGAGGAATATGCCATAAAACATTTCTTAACTCAAATGAGCCATGATCTTGAGGAGTTTGCTTGGCGTGTGTGTAGGTATGCCCCTTCACAGAAGAAAGCAGTGAGACTCTATAAACTATTATCCACTATTTTTCATGATGAAGGTAAAATGACTACTCAGGAAGGTAGTAGTATTGAGTTGAATGAGTTGAAGGAAACTATAACGAGGCATAAGGATAGGGAGATTGCCCTTACTAATGAGCTGATACAGCAAAAAGGTGAATATGAGAAGAAGCTGTCAGCAATGGATTTTGAAATAACTGGTTCGAATAATCAATTGTCGGTGTTGATAGTAGATCTTACTAAATGTCGTAGTCAGAAGAACGAATTAGAAGCCTCATTAGAATCCACCATGGAAAAAAATAAAGCTTTGGAGTCTGAGGTTAAGAAACTTGCATTGAAAATTTCACAAGATAATGCCTCATCTTACCAAAGAAAACTTCATGCACAGTGTGCACACATTCAGTCGTTGTTATCTGAGGTTGAGCGACTGAAATCACTTGATCAGACAAATGTAGCTTTAAAACTAGAAACTATCACACAATGTGTTAAGATTCAAGAGCTTACTTCAGAAGTAGCTCGATTGCAGCCAAATGTGTTGGTAGAACAAAAGAAGAAATTAAAGAAAATAGCACGACAGAGGAGAGCAAAGATAGAAAAAAACATAGAAAAAAGAGTACATATAGAGACTCAGTCTCATGCTGCTCAGCTTAATGACTTGAAGTTGGAAGTGAGTCAATTGAAGTTAACTCAGAACGAAGAGATGGTAACTCATGACGATGAACATCCACATGTTCAACACGAAAGTAAGTATGAGGACCAATTGACTACATCAAAATCATTACTGCAGGGTGAGGTAAATGAAAATATTGAATTAAAACAAATGCAGGTCAAGCAAAGTGAGGAAATCTCACAGTTAAATGGTGAAATTATTAATTTAAAAAAACGGGTTGATGGTCTGCTAGATATGATATTGGACAACAATATATTGTCCAAAACCAGGTATGATAGACCTGTCATACGACATGTTTCAAGTACTAAGGGCGACATTAAGGTTTCAACACAACCAGTTAATATTAAGAAATCATTCCGGGGGAGATATACCTTCCCTCGAAAGAAGAATACTGCCGATTCGGGCAATGAGTCTTGGCGACAGGATCAGATGACAACTGCTCCTAAGAAAACTGTTGCCGTTGTCAACATTGACAAGGACGTTACGAAGAAGAGTAATATGTTGGAAAATAATGTTGGAGTTAAGAGTGATAGGAAGACACTCAATAAAATTAATACCAGCACAATGAAACAAAATAATGTATGTAGGTCTTCTGATCCGTTGACGACTACAGGTTCTACAAATGTACTATTACAGGATAAGGTTCATCTTACTCGGACTCAACATAACAATACAGTCTATAGAAAGAATTATACTTACGGGAGGGACATACATTGCAATGTACCTCATGCAACTAAGGTTGCACATCAATCATTTTCCCATGTTAGTGTTAATGATACTACATATATTGGGAAAAGTGCATATTCTCGCACGGTATTAGTACATAATCTGCCACAAGGTACGACATGGCAGGAACTTGGTAATTTTTTTCAGTATACGGCAAACGTTAAGTTTGTTCGTCTTCTGCCATCATTCAATGGTCAGAACAGTAAGGCGTTGGTTACCTTATGTAACAATAGGGATGCTCGTATAGTTGTCGAGCGTGATAATGGTGCTTACTTTCATCGCCATTATCTAAAGTTACAATTAGTACCTGATTCTGCGTCACGCAGATAACATGTTGTAGTAACACTATTTGTCTCATATCTTTGATGACTCAGCATAGTCAGTCATCATTTCTTTTTTCTCTTGTCATCTATTCTTACATAGATTGGTTAGTGTAAACTTTTCTGGTAGAGAACAATTTTGTTGTCTTGTCTGCTATGACAATTTGTATTTTGTCTTTACATTGTTTTTACCATGCCGACGATAGACAGTAACTTCGTTGATGGTCAAAACTATGCTCAGCTAATGCAGTATAAGTTCGTATATCATCTATTCGTTTGTGGATAGACATGCTTATGAGATACAAGTGGACTTATATTGCTAAAATCACGCTCACTAAATCACTAGGGACATTTTTATTAAACATTCTATTTAGAAATCAAAATACGTTACTAAATTTTACACAAATTTGCATTTTCGACAGTGCAGGCAACGTCGTCTTCGGTGTTGCTCTCAAACAAGATCAAGTAATCGATTGAAAAGAATTCAATTTCGAAGAATCTCAGTTCCACATCGACTGTAAAACAATGATGCGAGTCTACTTTATCACATGGTCGATTATATGGCACGAACGTAAGGCTCTTGAGTCAGGCATATCACTAGTACATGACTACGTCGTAATCAACATTCCAGGTCACCATAGAGTCGATTTCAGTATCGGAGAACGTTGTCACAGACTCAATATCTCGCCACTTTTCATCATCAGCTGATAATAATTAACGATACAAGTGTACTGAATTATGAACGATTATGGAATATTACAAAGTCGATGACTTTATGGATGATGTTTCAATCACTATCCACTTCGATCAATATATATATATATATATATGTATATTCGTCACATGATTATGCTGGTTCACGATTTGAAACTAGGAAAGACACTCGATGGTTTACTAACGTTTAGACATTTACAGACATCAATTCATTTTCACATTTCAAAATTGTGATTACACTATGAAAATTCATGTTAACTATCGACTTTCCATTCAAACTTCGACATAAGGCAAGTTCTACATCAGAATATGTATCTACTCAAATTACAAAGTCAAATGATGGAAACGATACCGAGTCAAGGCCGTATGTCCAAACAATTAGGACATGAACATATTTACAAATATTTCAATCAACTGTCATTGCTTCCAAGTGGTTTCCAATGATTGATCAAGATATTTCGTTATCCTCTACCACGAAATTGATGTTGGACATATAATTAATCACTACTAGAAACTCAATAACAATGTACATTTTATCATTCGAAAAAAAAATGTGATTGAAGACCCTTTCTTGGTTTTCCTTGTCTACTATTAAGGACTTTGGATATTGTCCATAACGATCTACTATTTGTACAGAACGATTTGCCATCAATTTACACTTTAAACTGAATGGAAACATTCACGTGACACACATTCAATATTGTATTCGAACAGTTCGTGACTACGACTAAAGAGGGAACATTTACAGCAATTGTGAAAATAATGAACATTTATATTCTGTATGATTAATAAGAATACACGTTGTATTAGTGACACTTATGAATATCAAGTATATACATTAAACTAAACATTAGTTAATATTAATTAACATATTACTTACCTTCGTATTAACATACAGATTAATACAACAATACTATTTACATTTAATATTATGATTAACTTTTATATCTTAGATGGTAGATAGAATATTTTAATTTGAATAAGTAACTTAATTTATTTTATTTCTTACTTAGATAGATAGTTCATAATTAACTTTATTAATCTACTGTTCTTAAATTAATTTTATTCTTTCACACCTACCATCATCTCATTTCCATACTGTCATTTTTATTTGCTCATATACTCATGGCGTATTCTTTGCCTTCTGTTCGTTATATATAATACTTTAGTTATATAATATTATATAATTATATTTTTATTGTATGTTTATAACTTAGAGTAGTTAATTAGGTGATACGACACTTTCCTTTCAAGACTGTTGTACTAGTATATACTTTAAATGAACATTAGGAAAATAATAATTGATATATTTCCTATAAAAGGAATCGTAATTCAAATAGATGATAATTGAAGATTATTATTAGTTTTAGGTTAAATATATATGACTCACATTTCTTTACTAGATTTTATATGTAAATTAAGTTAGTTTATTTCTCACTTACAGACTTCATAATTAGTTTGTCTAATTACTTATATTCTGTATTACTTCCTTTCATTTCTTTTGTCTCATATATTCATTTTTTTTTCTCTCTCATATGTTTTCTTTGTATTATTTTCTCTAATACAATACGTTATTAGTTAAATTAGTTAGATTTACTCCATACTTTAGTACATTTGTTATTTAGATGACAGTACTTAGTTATACCTTATTAAGTCAATACACCTTAGTTTAGTTAAGACACCTGTCGCATGTTACGCATTGCCTAGTTAAATGTTTGAAGACCGAAAAGTGGGACACCAGTGTGCTGACCTGAACAAAGGAATGCAGGGGTATTTTCCTGTGTGTATCTAGGGCAGCCAATCAGAGAAGGGGTTTCCCACGGTCAGATAGAATGACTTCGGCGAGTGTATAAGGAAGAATAAATCGTCCGAAATCATGGTTAGAATTAGACATCGGGAAGGAGAACGGAATGACAGACAAGGATGAGAATGGTCTCCTTTTGACGGGAATATCTTCATTTATGTATAGGTACAAGGAAATCAGAAGGGAGTAAGTAGTTGTGAAGAATTTCGCAAGAATAGTGTCCGTGCATTGAGAAATCCTGTGTTTTTCCTATTTATAATTCAATATAAAATCGTTAACACGACAGATATAGGAAAACAACATATGGATATAAAGGTCAACTCATGGAGAACGGAAATATATAACTCCAAAGGCTTGAACTGGGAAAGGTGAAATGCACGAGACCAAGGTTTGAAACACCTCTAGCACAAACCCCCCCGAAGTTACAACTTTTTTGGGAAGTTTGCTGGAGTTGCGAGCCTTGTTTCCTGTACGTCCGGTAGCTGCATATATAAGGGCGGACGTAAATGATTTCAAATTCACAGAACACACAATATACCCAAATTATAACCAACTTTCAGGTTGAACAGGGTATTACAGCATTATAGTAGACGAAATCAACAACAACAACATTTCAAATTCACTTGTACAGCGAGGCAAGACAGAAGGACAACGGCTGGAGAGAGAGAAACGTGTCACGGCCAATATCTTGTTATTTGCAGCCAGGCAGTTCTGTTACTCCACTAAAGCCAGTCTTTACTGATCTTAATTAGATCCTGCGAGGGTATGTAAAGTTACTATGTAAAATAATACAGTAATTACAACTTTATTTCAGGATTTGTTTAATCTATATGTTATGAAAGTATCATGTATATTAATTTATTACTTGATATGATTGTTGAAGATTGGAACCCGAAATATAACCACCATGACTGAGTCCGTATCAGGGCTAGCACAATCATTATCAGGGCTTATTCATTCTGTCATCAAGTTACTGCACTTTACAGAGCTAACGTGTCAGGCAGGGGGATACTATAACCTCATACCATATATGTGTGTACATATTATTTTGTATTATTTGATTTTATAAAATGTTCCACAGTAGACACCTGTCTTGTCACTGATCCATAATCATGCATTTTCACGCATACATCTGAAAACAAATTCATCTCACCTACAATAGGAATGTGGTAATTGTTATCCACAAATAGCCAAATATCCTACAATTATCTGCAGGTTCATACTTGTCAACCAAAAGTCAGAGGTCAATGATCAAGAATTGCTCGATGATCAATGCGAATCGCCCCGGCAGTGTCTGGATTGGTAGAAGCAAGACCTACTGAAGCTGTACATCTCATATGAACACTGATTAACCTAACAGATGAGTGATATTTGTGACAATCGTGCAACCAAGAAGTGATAATTGTCAAGCAGAGTTTTTGTGATGACAATTTGCGTGATAAACTAGTGAAAGTTATAAAGTGAATAAGACAGTGAAGAAGTCTATTACCCAACTAATTGGAAGAGTCTAAAGAAATGACATTTTAGTTTAACTTGCAAAAACTGTAATTGAATTCGCCAATTTGGTTTTGTATAAATATAACTTTTGTATCACCAGTCACACACAATCACCACAATTAGATAGATGTAAATAAAGAGGATATAAATTGTATTCACCAGCTTTATTCATTCAATATAGTTGATACTGAGTTTGGTTGAATTTTTATTATATCACAGGTGGTCACATAGCGGAGGTGGCGCAGTAAGGTCTGACTGTTCTCTGAATATTTTCAGTCCAGATACTTTCACAGCCGTGACTATCGAGTGATACCAGTGTACTTCTCTGTCACTGGGACCTCACACATTCTGGAGAGAATACTATTTCTACTCTAGCACTATCATCTCACACATATAAAACCTTCTGCTACAGTGGGGGCTCGTCCGCGGGATATTCTCGTATATCCTGAGCCATCCTCTATCTAATACATCTATCTTTAGTCTATCTTGGGCCACCAATAGAAAAAAAAAAAAAAAAAAAAATTTTTTTGGGGAAATTCTAGAACAAGATTTTTTTCTCAGTAACAGTACCTTAGAGTACTTAGTAAATATTGGCTATCACAAGGTTGCACGATTAATTGTGTTGTCCATTTGATAATTATTTTAAGTAAGTTTAGGTAAGTTTTCATACCCTACTTAACTTAATATAATGGCTGACTTAGTGAAGTTCAGAACTGCGATCATGCAAATGGGAAAAGAGCTGGACTTGACAGGTGATGCTCTCGTCCAGTATGTCACAACTGAAGTGGACAAACATATGGATAGAGAGGAAAGGAAGCTGCAAGCAGAAGCTGAGAGAGAAGCCAAAAGACTAGAAGCTGAGAGAGAAGCCAAAAGAATGGAAGCTGAAGAAAAGAGGCTGCTGTTGGAAGTTGAGGCTCAAGCCAAGAAATTGGAGGCTGAAGAAAGAAGATTAACAGCTGAGGAAAGGAAGCTACAAGCTGATAGAGACCATGAACTGAGATTAAAAGAGCTTGAAATACAGGCAGTGGCTACTACTAATGGTAGTAGGTCATCTCATTCGGATACCAGCGCCAGCCAAAGCACCTCCATTGGAGCTATGAACTTCCACTTGGACCCATTTGTGGAGAAAGAAGAGGGAATAGAGGATTACCTTGACAGATATGAACGATTGGCTACTACTTATGGCCTAGAAAAAGAAAAGTGGAATTTGAAGTTGTCACAGGGATTGAGAGGAGTATCTTATAATGTCTACTTGAAGATGCAAAAAGAAGATCAGGAAAACTATGAAGCCTTGAAACAAGCATTGTTGTTGCGTTACGAACAAAACGCAGAAGCTTATAGAAGGCGATTTAGAACTGCTATGCTCCAGACAGGAGAAACATATCAGCAGTTCTCAGCAAGGTTGGAAAGTTACTTGCTGAGGTGGTGTCAGTTAGGAAACTTCAATCAGGATTTTGAAGGGATCAAGGAGATGACGTTGATAGAACAACTCCTGGAGTCCATGTCTCCTGAGACGAAGACATTCCTGGTAGAACATAAAAGAGAGAGATTAGATGAAATAATCATCTATGCAGAAAGTCACAAACTGGCTCACCCCCTGACTCAAGGAAATAAGAGGAAGCAGGGAGATAGTTTCAAGTCACCACAAAACCAAAACGAGTTTGAACAAAAGGACAATACAACCAAGAACAACCAAAGATATAACTACAAAGACAAGAACCCTCCAGGATATAACAATAAACCCTCACGAAGGGAAGAAAAATGGTGTAAGTTCTGCAAAATGAACAACCACAACACTGATAATTGTGGAAGGAAAAAACCTCTTCATCATTCTGCATGTCTACAGGTGAGGACTTCGGATAGGAAGGAACTGACAGTGAGTCAGAATAGCCTCCATCACCCACCTACACAGGAGATAGTGACTGTGAATGGCAAACAAGTCACAGGAATGTATGACACAGGTTTGTCCTATGATGCAGTCGTGTGTGCATCTCTGGTGCGCCCTGAACAAATCACCACAGAAACAGTAGATATTCAAGGGCCACTAAAAGGAGCATTACCCCTCACTTTACCCATAGCAAAGATTCATGTCAGTTGTCGCTATGTGGAAGGGGAGATAAATGCAGCAGTGTTAGATGATCCCTTTTACCCCCTGATGTTGGGGCGTAGATATGTTTTCTTGGGAAACCCGGTGAAACCTATGGTTATGGCAGAAATCCAGACCAGGTCTGACTCCAGGAACATAGAGAGGGACACCAAATTAAAATTTCATTCTACTGAAATGAAACGGGCTCAAGTAGCTGACAGCACATTGAAGCCTTGTTTTGGCAAACTGTCAAAACCACATAACACTCCAAGGAAAGGAAATTTCTATATGGAACATGGACTCTTGCACAGGAAAGCTGGCAGAGGGACGAAAAGTCATGGTCAAATTGTTGTACCATCCACCTATAGAAATAAGGTTATAGGCTGGGGGCACATAACTTTGAGTGAACACCTGGGTAATGGTGCCACAAAACAAAGAATAGCCACCCAGTACTACTGGCCAGGTATTACGGAAGACATCAATTGGTATGTAAATTCCTGTCCAGAGTGCACTCATGTAGATTCAGAAAGTCGGCGGAAGAGTCTTCAAAAGTCTACAAGCAAACCAGCCATCATGGGTACTCCCGAGATTTGCACTGGAGGGGAAAAGAAACATCCCACACAGGTTGAATTTCAGTCTGAAACCCATGCACTGGAAGAAAAGAACAAATCACGTAGCCAAAATCAAACACCTACGAATTTGCGAGGGAAAACCGCAACCAACTATCAACGAAAAGAGGGCGGTAAACTTCAAGGGAAACCTACCGACCTCATTTCACCAGCGGTAAGGGCCTGGATGAAAAGCCGAACTGGGAAAAGAGAGATAGCGAAGGATAAATCTATATCCATGAAAACAAAATGTAGGAGCAGATTTTCTTACTCGCCACCCAACTGAGATAGAACGAGAGTAAGAAGAACATTAACTACGGCAAAGCTTACAGTTGTTAGCTGTAGAAATCTACAGCTTAAAAGAGAGGGAGGCTCTGTCGCATGTTACGCATTGCCTAGTTAAATGTTTGAAGACCGAAAAGTGGGACACCAGTGTGCTGACCTGAACAAAGGAATGCAGGGGTATTTTCCTGTGTGTATCTAGGGCAGCCAATCAGAGAAGGGGTTTCCCACGGTCAGATAGAATGACTTCGGCGAGTGTATAAGGAAGAATAAATCGTCCGAAATCATGGTTAGAATTAGACATCGGGAAGGAGAACGGAATGACAGACAAGGATGAGAATGGTCTCCTTTTGACGGGAATATCTTCATTTATGTATAGGTACAAGGAAATCAGAAGGGAGTAAGTAGTTGTGAAGAATTTCGCAAGAATAGTGTCCGTGCATTGAGAAATCCTGTGTTTTTCCTATTTATAATTCAATATAAAATCGTTAACACGACAGATATAGGAAAACAACATATGGATATAAAGGTCAACTCATGGAGAACGGAAATATATAACTCCAAAGGCTTGAACTGGGAAAGGTGAAATGCACGAGACCAAGGTTTGAAACACCTCTAGCACAAACCCCCCCGAAGTTACAACTTTTTTGGGAAGTTTGCTGGAGTTGCGAGCCTTGTTTCCTGTACGTCCGGTAGCTGCATATATAAGGGCGGACGTAAATGATTTCAAATTCACTTGTACAGCGAGGCAAGACAGAAGGACAACGGCTGGAGAGAGAGAAACGTGTCACGGCCAATATCTTGTTATTTGCAGCCAGGCAGTTCTGTTACTCCACTAAAGCCAGTCTTTACTGATCTTAATTAGATCCTGCGAGGGTATGTAAAGTTACTATGTAAAATAATACAGTAATTACAACTTTATTTCAGGATTTGTTTAATCTATATGTTATGAAAGTATCATGTATATTAATTTATTACTTGATATGATTGTTGAAGATTGGAACCCGAAATATAACCACCATGACTGAGTCCGTATCAGGGCTAGCACAATCATTATCAGGGCTTATTCATTCTGTCATCAAGTTACTGCACTTTACAGAGCTAACGTGTCAGGCAGGGGGATACTATAACCTCATACCATATATGTGTGTACATATTATTTTGTATTATTTGATTTTATAAAATGTTCCACAGTAGACACCTGTCTTGTCACTGATCCATAATCATGCATTTTCACGCATACATCTGAAAACAAATTCATCTCACCTACAATAGGAATGTGGTAATTGTTATCCACAAATAGCCAAATATCCTACAATTATCTGCAGGTTCATACTTGTCAACCAAAAGTCAGAGGTCAATGATCAAGAATTGCTCGATGATCAATGCGAATCGCCCCGGCAGTGTCTGGATTGGTAGAAGCAAGACCTACTGAAGCTGTACATCTCATATGAACACTGATTAACCTAACAGATGAGTGATATTTGTGACAATCGTGCAACCAAGAAGTGATAATTGTCAAGCAGAGTTTTGTGATGACAATTTGCGTGATAAACTAGTGAAAGTTATAAAGTGAATAAGACAGTGAAGAAGTCTATTACCCAACTAATTGGAAGAGTCTAAAGAAATGACATTTTAGTTTAACTTGCAAAAACTGTAATTGAATTCGCCAATTTGGTTTTGTATAAATATAACTTTTGTATCACCAGTCACACTAATCACCACAATTAGATAGATGCGTTGACTTTTCTGTCCTTACTGTAGTTATTATATGACATTTTAATACTTTGACAGCGACCTCAAACACTGGTTGGTTCAAAACATCGTGGGGCCGTATGTCGGGAAATTAATTTTTGCAAGAATTAATCGCGTTATTATTATAATTTTTCGCATTATTATTTTTTTAAAAATCTATATAATAGATTTTTTTTATCCCGGTCGGTCAGGAAATGTTACGACTCGTGTAATGATGTTGGCCACTTCTATAGTGTGCATTTTATAATTTCACATTAACTTAGGGGTATTCTATAAAGTTTGGAGGTTTTCGCGCTTCACGGTGATGAACGCAAATTGATAGAGTTGTCTAGGATAAAGTATGACGCGGTGAGTTGTTAAGGCACCACTTGACAACATATTACATTGAGGCTTCAGACCCTGAATGTCGTCCGAGATAGGCGCATTGTTAATAGCTCCTGTTTGGTATTATATGGTGCAGTAGTTTCTTCACGGAGATAAACGGTAGGGTCAATTATCTCGTATTATGGATGCAAGAGCGAAGCATTCCAATTTGGTTGT
Organism: Oreohelix idahoensis; assembly: GCA_024509875.1. Classification (NCBI taxonomy): domain Eukaryota; kingdom Metazoa; phylum Mollusca; class Gastropoda; order Stylommatophora; family Oreohelicidae; genus Oreohelix; species Oreohelix idahoensis. The sequence continues at coordinate 263,682 of JAMPIV010019108.1, forward strand.
ATGAATTTCCTTAGATGAGGAACTGCAGGTATTTATGTTATGATTTGTCAGAATCATTAGTATTCGCCAGAAGTATAGTGGTTCGTTACCGGATTTACCGACATACGGAAATCGCGTGTAAACCACAGGACATTTTGACGTTAAAGGATTTATTTGAAGAAGACTAGAATAACTGCACGGAGCTGATGTATTTTTACTTATGCAAATGTCAATTGATGAAATGTCTCGTTCATTAAACTATGTACGTATCTATGGACCCATACATAAGAAGCGTTGTGGAATCCATTACTGTTGAATTCGAAGTTCACCCCACCATTCGCAATTCACCATCATGCACGATCACTTAAAAGGGAATAAGATACTAACGAACTTGGAAGAATACTGTCAAGAATACTGTAAAGAATTTTATATGACAAAACGACAGTCAACGAATAATAACCAACTGGTCTTCAAATGAAAATAGACGGTAACAATCTGGCGTCCAATGTGTGGGGACGAAAAATTTTTCTTCCAGGTTACCGAATTCTCATTCACATGTGTCAAGAACTGTTTACTTTTGTCGTGCGCTCACGTGATTTGAGCACGATATGAACCATTGCGCATGTGTCATAAAGGTCAAACTGACGTCATCATCGCTGCAATTTGAAAGTCAAGTAGTGGCCGGTAACAATTGTATCGAATGTCAAGTCAAAATGAATCAAGTCAATTTACGAGGAATGAATCAAGAAAAACAAGATCGATCTAACATTGAAGTACATTTCTCAACATCTGGTCATTCCATTGATACATGCCAGCACTGAACGAGGAAGCTATTCGTACACAAAAAGCTAAGTAGCCTACCCGTTGTTGGTCAAATAAGCAAACATTAGTCCATTTGATGCTTCTGGGCATGTTTATTTAATACTGTCATTATATGTTCCATGGTTTCTGAAATGCTTGTACGTTATTGGTGTTTGTCTAAGCGAGAATTCTAGATATGTCTACAATGTCGCTTCGCAGACCGTAGAATCTAGAATCGTTCGATAGGAAACCGTTTGACTATCTTCGACTGACGAAAAATCCGCTAACGGCTGCGGCATACTTTGTTCGTCATTGAATTCAGTCGAATATTATTTGTTAGTTGTGAAGTTTTGTATATGCATGTTGTATTATCTTTGTCATTAGTTTTATTATAATTGAGTTTTTGTCTGCTGTTTGTAATATGTCCGTTAACCCTGACCTTGCTATCTTTCATTTTGACACATAAAACTTTGACGTCATTTGTAAGGGTTCATGTTTTGTTAACGTTTCGGTAGAATTTTTTGTACTCTGACCTATATCCTAAGTTAAGTATACTTCGTCACTTCCGTGATGTTTATTTAGTTGTAAAATCATTTTAATGTTGGTAATTGGACTTGTCTTGTGAAAATTGTATTGTCAAACTCTTTAGTTAATAATTGTATATGTTCCTCATTAATAACCTTAATATTATTATAAGATACATATATAATAAATAATATATCACTTATAGGTGATTAATTTGAAAATATTTGATACAGGAAATATTTTCTGGGTGTTTTTTCTAGTGGTGCAAGTAGCAACTATTTTTTCTGCCTGAGTATGGCATAATATGATAGATAATGAATAATAATATAAGAACGGATGGACGATACCCTTGAGTATTAAGTGAGGATATTGGATGCATTAAATATTTTCAGCATCTTAAACCAGGAAGTTTATAACTACTAGGTGTTGTTATGAATATGTAATACTGGTATAAAATATTGGGAAATAAATATAAATTTTGAGCTTACAACGAATTTGTTAAGCATATGAATGGGTAATTAGGTGACGGGGCTAGTCACAGTACCTTATTCACAATTGGGGTATATATATAATTGAGTATATCAGTATTGGAGATTTATATAATTGACTGGCTAAGGAATATTATATTGGTTATATTGCGTTATTGCACATACATATAATAAGTTAATTTACTCAGGGAGTCATATATTTATATAGTTACTATGGATATTTTTGAACATTTTTTCCAGGAGGGAGATAGATTGGGTTTAATTGGTGCAAGCTGTGAGGAATATGCCATAAAAAATTTCTTAACTCAAATGAGCCATGATCTTGAGGAGTTTGCTTGGCGTGTGTGTAGGTATGCCCCTTCACAGAAGAAAGCAGTGAGACTCTATAAACTATTATCCACTATTTTTCATGATGAAGGTAAAATGACTACTCAGGAAGGTAGTAGTGTTGAGTTGAATGAGTTGAAGGAAACTATAACGAGGCATAAGGATAGGGAGATTGCCCTTACTAATGAGCTGATACAGCAAAAAGGTGAATATGAGAAGAAGCTGTCAGCAATGGATTTTGAAATAACTGGTTCGAATAATCAATTGTCGGTGTTGATAGTAGATCTTACTAAATGTCGTAGTCAGAAGAACGAATTAGAAGCCTCATTAGAATCCACCATGGAAAAAAATAAAGCTTTGGAGTCTGAGGTTAAGAAACTTGCATTGAAAATTTCACAAGATAATGCCTCATCTTACCAAAGAAAACTTCATGCACAGTGTGCACACATTCAGTCGTTGTTATCTGAGGTTGAGCGACTGAAATCACTTGATCAGACAAATGTAGCTTTAAAACTAGAAACTATCACACAATGTGTTAAGATTCAAGAGCTTACTTCAGAAGTAGCTCGATTGCAGCCAAATGTGTTGGTAGAACAAAAGAAGAAATTAAAGAAAATAGCACGACAGAGGAGAGCAAAGATAGAAAAAAACATAGAAAAAAGAGTACATATAGAGACTCAGTCTCATGCTGCTCAGCTTAATGACTTGAAGTTGGAAGTGAGTCAATTGAAGTTAACTCAGAACGAAGAGATGGTAACTCATGACGATGAACATCCACATGTTCAACACGAAAGTAAGTATGAGGACCAATTGACTACATCAAAATCATTACTGCAGGGTGAGGTAAATGAAAATATTGAATTAAAACAAATGCAGGTCAAGCAAAGTGAGGAAATCTCACAGTTAAATGGTGAAATTATTAATTTAAAAAAACGGGTTGATGGTCTGCTAGATATGATATTGGACAACAATATATTGTCCAAAACCAGGTATGATAGACCTGTCATACGACATGTTTCAAGTACTAAGGGCGACATTAAGGTTTCAACACAACCAGTTAATATTAAGAAATCATTCCGGGGGAGATATACCTTCCCTCGAAAGAAGAATACTGCCGATTCGGGCAATGAGTCTTGGCGACAGGATCAGATGACAACTGCTCCTAAGAAAACTGTTGCCGTTGTCAACATTGACAAGGACGTTACGAAGAAGAGTAATATGTTGGAAAATAATGTTGGAGTTAAGAGTGATAGGAAGACACTCAATAAAATTAATACCAGCACAATGAAACAAAAGAATGTATGTAGGTCTTCTGATCCGTCGACGACTACAGGTTCTACAAATGTACTATTACAGGATAAGGTTCATCTTACTCGGCCCAACATAACAATACAGTCTATAGAAAGAATTATACTTACGGGAGGGACATACATTGCAATGTACCTCATGCAACTAAGGTTGCACATCAATCATTTTCCCATGTTAGTGTTAATGATACTACATATATTGGGAAAAGTGCATATTCTCGCACGGTATTAGTACATAATCTGCCACAAGGTACGACATGGCAGGAACTTGGTAATTTTTTTCAGTATACGGCAAACGTTAAGTTTGTTCGTCTTCTGCCATCATTCAATGGTCAGAACAGTAAGGCGTTGGTTACCTTATGTAACAATAGGGATGCTCGTATAGTTGTCGAGCGTGATAATGGTGCTTACTTTCATCGCCATTATCTAAAGTTACAATTAGTACCTGATTCTGCGTCACGCAGATAACATGTTGTAGTAACACTATTTGTCTCATATCTTTGATGACTCAGCATAGTCAGTCATCATTTCTTTTTTCTCTTGTCATCTATTCTTACATAGATTGGTTAGTGTAAACTTTTCTGGTAGAGAACAATTTTGTTGTCTTGTCTGCTATGACAATTTGTATTTTGTCTTTACATTGTTTTTACCATGCCGACGATAGACAGTAACTTCGTTGATGGTCAAAACTATGCTCAGCCAATGCAGTATAAGTTCGTATATCGTCTATTCGTTTGTGGATAGACATGCTTATGAGATACAAGTGGACTTATATTGCTAAAATCACGCTCACTAAATCACTAGGGACATTTTTATTAAACATTCTATTTAGAAATCAAAATACGTTACTAAATTTTACACAAATTTGCATTTTCGACAGTGCAGGCAACGTCGTCTTCGGTGTTGCTCTCAAACAAGATCAAGTAATCGATTGAAAAGAATTCAATTTCGAAGAATCTCAGTTCCACATCGACTGTAAAACAATGATGCGAGTCTACTTTATCACATGGTCGATTATATGGCACGAACGTAAGGCTCTTGAGTCAGGCATATCACTAGTACATGACTACGTCGTAATCAACATTCCAGGTCACCATAGAGTCGATTTCAGTATCGGAGAACGTTGTCACAGACTCAATATCTCGCCACTTTTCATCATCAGCTGATAATAATTAACGATACAAGTGTACTGAATTATGAACGATTATGGAATATTACAAAGTCGATGACTTTATGGATGATGTTTCAATCACTATCCACTCGATCGATCATATATATATATATATATATATATATATATATTCGTCACATGATTATGCTGGTTCACGATTTGAAACTAGGAAAGACACTCGATGGTTTACTAACGTTTAGACATTTACAGACATCAATTCATTTTCACATTTCAAAATTGTGATTACACTATGAAAATTCATGTTAACTATCGACTTTCCATTCAAACTTCGACATAAGGCAAGTTCTACATCAGAATATGTATCTACTCAAATTACAAAGTCAAATGATGGAAACGATACCGAGTCAAGGCCGTATGTCCAAACAATTAGGACATGAACATATTTACAAATATTTCAATCAACTGTCATTGCTTCCAAGTGGTTTCCAATGATTGATCAAGATATTTCGTTATCCTCTACCACGAAATTGATGTTGGACATATAATTAATCACTACTAGAAACTCAATAACAATGTACATTTTATCATTCGAAAAAAAAAAAATGTGATTGAAGACCCTTTCTTGGTTTTCCTTGTCTACTATTAAGGACTTTGGATAGTGTCCATAACGATCTACTATTTGTACAGAACGATTTGCCATCAATTTACACTTTAAACTGAATGGAAACATTCACGTGACACACATTCAATATTGTATTCGAACAATTCGTGACTACGACTACAGAGGGAACATTTACAGCAATTGTGAAAATAATGAACATTTATATTCTGTATGATTAATAAGAATACACGTTGTATTAGTGACACTTATGAATATCAAGTATATACATTAAACTAAACATTAGTTAATATTAATTAACATATTACTTACCTTCGTATTAACATACAGATTAATACAACAATACTATTTACATTTAATATTATGATTAACTTTTATATCTTAGATGGTAGATAGAATATTTTAATTTGAATAAGTAACTTAATTTATTTTATTTCTTACTTAGATAGATAGTTCATAATTAACTTTATTAATCTACTGTTCTTAAATTAATTTTATTCTTTCACACCTACCATCATCTCATTTCCATACTGTCATTTTTATTTGCTCATATACTCATGGCGTATTCTTTGCCTTCTTTTCGTTATATATAATACTTTAGTTATATAATATTATATAATTATATTTTTATTTTATGGTTATAACTTAGAGTAGTTAATTAGGTGATACGACACTTTCCTTTCAAGACTGTTGTACTAGTATATACTTTAAATGAACATTAGGAAAATAATAATTGATATATTTCCTATAAAAGGAATCGTAATTCAAATAGATGATAATTGAAGATTATTATTAGTTTTAGGTTAAATATATATGACTCACATTTCTTTACTAGATTTTATATGTAAATTAAGTTAGTTTATTTCTCACTTACAGACTTCATAATTAGTTTGTCTAATTACTTATATTCTGTATTACTTCCTTTCATTTCTTTTGTCTCATATATTCATTTTTTTTTTCTCTCTCATATGTTTTCTTTGTATTATTTTCTCTAATACAATACGTTATTAGTTTAATTAGTTAGATTTACTCCATACTTTAGTACATTTGTTATTTAGATGACAGTACTTAGTTATACCTTATTAAGTCAATACACCTTAGTTTAGTTAAGACACCCGTAGTTAATTGCATGATATTACACCTGACCGTTGACTTTTCTTTACTTACTGTAGTTATTATATGACATTTTAATACTTTGACAGCGACCTCAAACACTGGTTGGTTCAAAACATCGTGGGGCCGTATGTCGGGAAATTAATTTTTGCAAGAATTAATCGCGTTATTATTATAATTTTTCGCATTATTATTTTTAAAAAAATCTATATAATAGATTTTTTTTATCCCGGTCGGTCAGGAAATGTTACGACTCGTGTAATGATGTTAGCCACTTCTATAGTGTGCATTTTATAATTTCACATTAACTTAGGGGTATTCTATAAAGTTTGGAGGTTTTCGCGCTTCACGGTGATGAACGCAAATTGATAGAGTTGTCTAGGATAAAGTATGACGCGGTGAGTTGTTAAGGCACCACTTGACAACATATTACATTGAGGCTTCAGACCATGAAGGCGTCCGAGATAGGCGCATTGTTAATAGCTCCTGTTTGGTATTATATGGTGCAGTAGTTTCTTCACGGAGATAAACGGTAGGGTCAATTATCTCGTATTATGGATGCAAGAGCGAAGCATTCCAATTTGGTTGTATGAATTTCCTTAGATGAGGAACTGCAGGTATTTATGTTATGATTTGTCAGAATCATTAGTATTCGCCAGAAGTATAGTGGTTCGTTACCGGATTTACCGACATACGGAAATCGCGTGTAAACCACAGGACATTTTGACGTTAAAGGATTTATTTGAAGAAGACTAGAATAACTGCACGGAGCTGATGTATTTTTACTTATGCAAATGTCAATTGATGAAATGTCTCGTTCATTAAACTATGTACGTATCTATGGACCCATACATAAGAAGCGTTGTGGAATCCATTACTGTTGAATTCGAAGTTCACCCCACCATTCGCAATTCACCATCATGCACGATCACTTAAAAGGGAATAAGATACTAACGAACTTGGAAGAATACTGTCAAGAATACTGTAAAGAATTTTATATGACAAAACGACAGTCAACTTTTTCCAGAAATATTGCATTTATTGTGATCTCTTTCTTGAGTTTAATGCACTTTTTTCTCTCAATTCTTTTTTTTCTCAACACGTGTCTCTTTTATGTTGTTTCTTCTAATTTGTTATCTCCTCCTTCCTTCGTCTGTTTCCTTCTTTACTTTTATCGCCTTCTTTATCCACTGAGGCACATTTTTTTTATTTTATCTATATATTATCATCATTTTTTCTCTCTTATTCGCTCTTTACGGAGCATAGAGCCACCACAGCAGAAGGTCCCCTAGCAGGAAACCTGAAGTAAATGACTCATGTGCTGTGGTTTTTGCAGCAATTTATTTTACACGTTGAGGTTACCAGCCCCACGCACAGCTTCATACCACACGCTTCCCTACGACATGACCTGAGGTAGCAATCATCCAAATCTTTCTTTGTCTACTCAGAAACCCCGGAAACGTCACAGAGCTCTAATTATGAGTTTGAAAAAAGCTGTCTCTATTTCTTACCAGCATCCATTCGTTGGACACATTTGCTGCGCGGCTTTTAAAAAATCGATAGTCGATCTTTCATGTTAATTTCTTTTACTGCTGAAAGCTGTTCCACAAATTTGTTTGTCCATTCTTTTATTGATTTAACCATTTATCTACCCATCCATCCTTTTGGCTAAATCAATACAGGTTTGGGAGCACGCAAATAATTAGTGGCTTACGTCATTGACACCGCATGTTCCCGCTTTAAATCATGTCTAACACGCAGGTATGCTGTGATTGAGAGTAACACAATCAGATCAGCATTTCTATCCGCCATTGCGTGGAAGGTGCATCTTCATTTCTTCAGGAAAAAAAAAATTACACATGTAATTGAAATGGCCTTACAGGAACCAGATACACCGTTTATGCAAATTCTAGTGTTGTAACACGAAGCTAACTAAAGAAAGAAAAATTGAATTTGTAAATGCAGCATTAAAAATGCGCCACGTTGTCGGTAATGGGGGAAACCAGGTTTTGCATATTTCTGAGAAAATGGAGACATGTGAATTTTGTAGCTGATTGTTGTGCATAGTTACAACTGTCAAGGTCCAGACAATGATATATGTGTATTCAAGACTTCTTCTTCTTCTTTGATCCTTAGCCGCCGACCGTCAAAGCAGTCAGTGGCCATCACGCCTAGTGACGTCTTGTAGGGCAACAACAAATTGATTCCACTTTGCTCGGTCGGCGGCCATCCTTCGTACAGTGCCCCAATTCTGGTTCATTCTTTGCATCTCAGCCTCCACAGTCCTCCGCCAGGTTGTTTTTGGTTGGCCTCTCTTTCGTTTTCCTTCAGGGGTCCAAAGCATAGCTGTTCTTGTGATGGCATTGGATAGACTTAATAAGTTTAGCCAGCAGTTGGGCGTGAACATCAATTTAAAGAAGGCAGAGGTCATGACGCTCAATGTGAGCAACCCTGAGCCCATATCAGTAAGGAATCAGCAACTGGTACAGACAGACACCTTCACATACCTAGGATGCATAGTAACACCAGACGGCGGAGCAAGCAAAGACATCAACATCAGAATGAATAAGGCAAGAACAGCCTTTTTTATCCTAAACAACATCTGGAAGTCCTCTCAATACAGCACAAGCACAAAATTAAGATTATATCAGAGTTGCGTGCTTTCTGTGCTTCTATATGGTGCGGAATGCTGGAGAGTTACAGAGAAGGAAATGTCGAAATTGTCCTCTTTTCACACAACATGCTGTTACGTGCAGTCTTTGATATCTTACAATATTATACATAGGTAATTTTTTAGTGCTTAAGGGAAAGTCATTATTGAGTTACTTCCCTTGAACTCCGCGGATAAATACATTTTACTGCGATTTATTCGTTGTTTGGGTAATAATAGATTGTTCTTGCTTCAGAATATCTATGGCCTGAATTTATGTGTATTGTTTGTCTGAGTAGGACAAGTCTGTCTTATATCTGTATATCTTTACATATCTAAGTCGAACTATATGTTCTGTTGTCTCTAGAGAGGTCAAAGGCTATTCGGCGGATGTGTCGCTTGAGTGGTGTGATTTGGCTTCGTCCTGATAGGGACTGTGTGTGTGTTTTGCTATGTCGGCTTGATGCCTTGAAAAAGTGATCTCAGTGGTTTTGGGGAAAGTGATAGTCGTCTAGACCTATCGTGTATGCTTTACCCCAGTGTTTATTCATCTTGCCAAGGAATGGCAGTTTCATATTCCCTCTACCAAGGTAATCAAAGATACTCTTATGAACTCTCGATCGAAGCCACCATTGTCGATAATTACGATTTGAATGTTTAAGAGAATATATTTGACTCGATGAAAAACGACTTCGATTCCTAGCAGCACTATATTCTGTAGAATGCAGTCTATTGTTCATGACCAAATCTACAGAGCAACGAAATGTTGTATGAATGACTAACTTTAGAACAGATTCATTATCTGTATTCAAACGTGAGTGACAGTTCACGAGTGGAGCCATCTTGGAACCAAAACATGTAGGACTTTCAAGAAGAGAAAAGGGATGCCCGTATTATCGCTTGATCAGTCCAGAGATCACTGCTACACATGAGAACCCATTGTTAGCGGTTCAATATTATTATATGGAAAAATATGTGCTGAACATTATGTTGAAGAATCGTTGCTAAACGAGATTAGGTTTAGAAGTCATCTGAAATATTGTTTACAAGCTGACGTGCTCAGTCAGTGACGTCAGATGATATATGTATGGGCGATACTGAGTGCTTGGCTATTGACAGTCCATTATACCATTATTCTACATGAGTGCCCATGTAACATTGCAAGACCATTTGTCCACTGTACTATGATGTATTATGGCAACCTGTGATTTGTCACTATCTGTGCTGTCGAGTGTGTACGTCCAATTAAACTTTAGAAAAGGTACACAGTCGTTGGTGTCGATGACTTCCGGCCATACATGAGTGTGAGAAGAGAACATTTGTCAACAACACGAACCCTTATCATCATTCGCACATTATACACTCCATCCATGTCTACACAACACTGCGTAGGTCAAGTTGACATTCCATACACTACAGTGGGGCAGGCAACACCATAGGGATCTTGTCAACTGATGATGATAGACGCCTGTCTTCCCGCCTAGGAGTGTTCTGGTGTACTTTATCAACATATATTATATCCAACTAAATATCAACTTTATCACATGCCTAAGAAAAATTCACCGAATCTTTTGGCCGAATACCATCACCAACCAAGATCTGCTTACTCGGAGCAAGCAAGAGGACATGCACACCATCATAGCTGGCAGACGCTGGAGCTGGGTTGGCCATGTCCTCAGAAGAGGAATATGGCATCGGGGTCTCTTCTGAGGACACCTTTAAAGACCAACATTAGATACGCTAGGTTCTGGGCCACTGTTGGACCACTACTGCAGAGAAAAGGGGAGGCAACATGTGACACACACATTGAGGACACCTGTTGAAGGTATTAAGAGGCAGTCCGTATTCATTAATCTCCATGGTAACAGAGGTAGAGGAATACGATAGAACACACATGGAGAAGAGAACTGGAGACAGATATGAAGAAGACATTGAGGTAACTGTACGATACAGGAAAAGTTGGCACAAGTTGAAGGCCTTTGGTCTTTGTAGAGTTGAAAGGTCATGAATGAATGAATGAATAAATGAATGAATGAAAGCACATGATTTTAGCAAGAATTTTGGTTCAGGTTTGATTTTTTTTTCCTTTGGCTGTCACCAGCCTTTTTACAAGACAGAAGGTGGCTTGAAATCAGAGTCTTAATTCTCCAAGATGAATTGCCATCTAGGACTTACAGGTTTGATCTGACTGGAGCATTTTGGTGTTAGGGTTTTGCTTATTGTAAAAACTTCTTTCTTTCCACTGTAAAGTTTCATGGTTTTCACTCGCACGCTCTGTAAGTGTCAGTCTGTGAAGCAGTGTACAGAGTTGTTGAGATCAGGCATGCTCCATGTTTACCCAGCGGTAAATGGGTAACTCACCCTAGTCCTGAGTTAGGGTAGGCAAAGGCAGCTGTAAATAGTCGTTTCCCTCTAAGGCTCCAGGGGAAGCAGGCCCTAAGCTTGGTCACTTCAACCGACGCAGGATGATATGTGTATGGAGTAGAAGTGTAGACTGTGATTGACGCGAATGGTGTACTGTTCGTGTGCTGACCAAGATAATCACTCATACACTTGTCTACAAGGCACCAATGCAGACTGCTGGAATCTTTGTTTACACAATTTATTCAGACGTACACACTGGGACATACGAGTACATCATGGTTATGTTGACACATCAATTTGTAGGCATACATAGCAGATTCGAAATCATGACACATTCATGAATAATAGGTAGTACATCAAAAGTTCAATGTCATGATACATTATGGCCGCATCCCCTATCTGACTAAACGCGTCAGTGAAGGTAGATCGGTAAATAACTGAAGTTGCTTGACGTCCATAGTTTGTAGTATATTATGGAACCACGAAAAGGGGGTTTCTATCAAGATTGAGATCTCTTTGTCACTGTCCAAGTAATAAGATACATGCCCCGTTCTTTGGACAGTAATCAGAAAATATGATGACAGGAATCTAACATGGCCGCCTCCCTGAGTTGCCGCTCACTCACTCTTAGGAAGGTGAATATAAGCCAAAGTTAATTTATAATGGGCATATAGATAGTTTCATAAATGTTTCCATATAGCTCTACGGTAATTAGGTTAATTCACGTAGCCATAACCGCTGTAGGAAAACCTGTCATCTTTGTCGATACAAAATTGACCCTAGCGTTGCGAAGCACAAAATTCCAGCTAGGTCTAACCGACCTGAGATCATCAAAATAGGGTCTGGCAATACATGGAGTCCGAATTATACATTGTACCGTACCTTAGGAGAGTCTCTAACACAAACTCCAGTAGAGACACAATCTCCTGTAGAAGAAAACCACTTCATAACTAATTTTTTCCTTAAGAATCTACCAGCCCTTTGAAAAATGCGTACCCGCCATTCACGGTACATCGGAACTCATCACGACTTGTCAAGACAACTCATACTTCCGCCAGAGCGGAATAACAAGAATCTAGTCCCGCCTACCCATCCAAAATATACAATATAGGACTGATTCTATTTGTACTAATAATATGTAATACATATGAATTCAGGCCATAAACATAATAAGCAAATTAATCTATTTTCTGGCCCTAAAAAATAAGTACAAACATAAGAGCAATATCCATGCGCCGGATCAATATCAAGCACAAATACTCCTATAATCAAAAGTGTGACTCAAACATGGATTATCTCGCTTTACCCATAGACAGCATTTTCATACACAAATGAATGCATGTATATATTTTTCCCATATTAAATAGCCATATCGATTTTTGTAATATGTGCGTCAAAATATGCACGCAACACTTATGTATGCACTAAACTGGACATGCATAAACACAACTACGTCTGTAGACGAAGTGTGAACACGAAAAGAAACTACAGTTTGTGTGCGATAATGTACGGTTTTCTGGGACAAACAGTCCTACTCTTCCAGGAATATGTCGGATGGCAAAGTGTGACGGTACTGCCTCCATTGCTTTGCAGTAGTGGTCCAACTCTGGCAAAAACTCAAGAGTATCTAATAGAGGTTAAATTACAAATAACAAACTTTAATAATCACTCAAATTTTAACATTTAAAAAATAATTGAATAGTTTATAAGAAAAGTGTTATCATTGATTGATAGTAGAGTCGATGAAAAAAGTTCACTTTGGCAGCGTATATTTTTTTTGCACTTAGCTGCCAATAGTAGTATCTGTGCCACTGATGGGTTCTTTTTACACTGCTCACGCTCGTCGCTGGTCAAGGTTGTAGGGTGTAGATCGTTTTTTAGAAATGTCAAGGAGAGTGTACAAAGTTGGTCCCTCGTCTTAAAGCTTAGGCCACTTGTCCCTTCTTGTTCCAGAGATAGTACTTTCTGCTGGTACCACCAATAACTATGATAAAGAATAGAAACGAATCGCTGTCCTGGGTATTGCGTTTCCCGACACATACTTACGTGTCCTCTTTCTACTATTCTAACATCCCATTTATCTCAGAATTTACCCTCGATGAGAATTAAATTTCATCCTTCGGAATAAAACGTTCTTTACATTTAAACTGGATAGCTTTAGCTTTACATTAAATTTAAATGAAAAGGTTAATAGTACAGATAGAATATGTTTATATTTACATTTCCCCTGTTTGAAAAATGTTCACACTATAAATTGAATATCTTTTCATTTATGTTTACACTGATTTGAAAAGATTGAAACTTCCATTAATTTTAAAGTGCATATGTTAACATCGACATTTACACTGGGTTGAAACTGTAAGTATTATAATTAGAATGTACATAATTTCTTCTTTTTCCCTCCCTGCTCCGTACGGAACTTGGGACTCTTTATGCGTTTTGTTCTCCTTAAGAAACTAGCAATAAAGCAGTAACCAGCCCGCACACTGGTGGTTCATGAAATCATCATTCTATACGCTGAGGTTGCCAGCCTCAAATAACTAGGACAGCCACCAACGATTTTTATTCATCAATATTCAATATTCACATGGTATATACAGTGTATATATATATGTATATATATATATATATATATATATATATATATATATATATATATATATATATATGTGTGTGTGTGTGTGTGTGTGTGTGTTAGTTCACATGTTAGTAATATAAAATGTAAAATGACAACTTACGCCAATCCTGGCTCACAGACATTTTTGCTCAAATGAATAAAAGAGACTTGAATCGGCCTCTTACACGCGTCTGGGGTGTCATTTCTTTAATAAGACAATTCCCTCTATGACACCGTGTGTGTTCAGTTATCTCAGCCCCGGTTTCCTTATTAAAATGATAGAGATTTCCTGGGCTGTTTTTGTAAGTCCGACAAGATTCTCCAAGAAATGTTCCGGCCTGATGAAATGAAACTGAATTCTGCCAAGGTCTGGTGTCGTCGTGGCAAGCGTGGATCACACAGTAAATTTTTACAGTGAAAAAAACACTGAAACGTGTCAGGTTATATGCATGTCCTACCCCGACATCTGATTGTTCTGCCATTAAGTAAAAAGCGAATCGCTTTCAAACATAAAGGTCCCATGGGGAAATTCAAAATATATACGACATGGGACAATTTTGCGCGTGATGTAGAGGTCATCTCTTACATATATGGTATGATAATATCCGATTGCCTGGCAGGCGAACTCACAGACACATCTGTAAACTGTGTTTTAGATTTAACAAATTATTACTTTATCAGAAAGTAATCTATTCGCATACGGGCAATCACGTTAACTGTCCAGTACTCTGGCCTTTATCAGCGATTAGCAAATACGCTGGCATTTTCGTGGGGCTAATATGTCGAGGCCAAGATTTGGTACAAAGGAATTTTACCAACCTGTTTATCGTTAATATTTTTTCTGCCGCTCCTTGCAAAGCTTAGGGAAAGCACGGGAAACAAACAGTCGTAATAACTTTTCCCTGAGAGAAGTGAAAGAAGGAAAATACATAATATCTGCTACACATAGCTGAGAAAGAAACAAAGAAAGTGCGACACTTGAAAGCACACAATAAAAATCAGTATAACAATGTAACTGATACTGCCGTAGTGAAACAGAGAACGAGAGGGGTCATCCCATTCTGTCCCACGCAGGCAATCATGTCTCTCCATAACTTTATTTCTTCACTGATGTATATCAATTTTGTTGTTGCCTTTGTTCCGATCCTAATTATCATTTCCTTTGCGGTCCTTACGGAGCATGAAGTTTCCGACGTAGCTGGTTCGCCTACGGGAAGCCTGCACCAAGTATTCACATACTTCTGCAACGATGGTTTCTGTACCAATTTGTATACTTGATGAGGTTGCCAGTTCCGTGCACAATCTCATAATTTGATTACTACATGTCCATGTCCTTAAGTGTCTACAATTGTGTCTAAATCAGGTGTTTCCTGTTTTGAAATCATGTGTTCTTCCTCATTAAATCAGTTTGTCGATTGCTGAATTTCTCAAGGTCGTAACCACCACACTTAATGTGCGTCTGATTCCACGTCAGCGTTTTTTCCTCGCATACTTTTCCACTGACACGTGGCTGCTTTTTGTCCCCCCATCACTTCCGCATTGGTGATCTTGTTATACTTTATCAATCTCTCTATTACGCACAAGAATTCATTGATGAAAATCTGTAACTTTCTTATTCGTTTGTGTTTATTTGTTTCTTTGTTTTTGTTTTCTGTGTTTCAGAGCCATGTAGTAAAACTGCCTAGCAATTTGAGTAGAAGATGGACACATGAAAATATCTCGAACGGATGGCACCGGACAGGAAGGTTTGGCATGAATTCCTGGAAAGAATGTGCTGCGAAGAGAGATAAATAATAATGATGAACAACCACCAATGACAGAACTGCAGTGCGTCCAGGATGCTTCTTGTCACCATTTCTCTTCTCAGTGGCTGTTGATTTTATCATGGAAGCAAAATTATCAACATACAGAAAGGAAATTCAGTGAATTCTGACAACAAAGCTTGGCGATCTAGATTTTGCCATCGATATAGCTCTTCTGTCCTATAATTCTCAACAGATTCAACACAAATGAAAAAAAATTGATGACATGTCACTGCAACTGAGTCTGACAATACACAGTTACACGGAACAGATTACGATAATAAATGTGAAAACTGATAGCCAGTTTGCACTTGTAAATACATCTGCACACGATTCATGAACAAATCTAGAAGTAGTGTAGACAAAGTTGGAAGAACATATATAGAGAATGTCAAAGGCAAGAGAAACTTACATTGCATTGTGAAATATAAGGAATTCGGAAAAAATAAGTCCAACATAAAATCAAAATCTTCTACAGTTGACGATCAAAAATCCGGCTATCGATAATCCGGTTCCTTCAGATTTCCGGCATGGATTTCGGAGCGCAATTTTAGATTTACCGCGTTGGCGCGCCACTGTTTTCTGTAGAACTATTTTATTCAGTTGAACTAAAATTCTGTAGAACTGTTTTATTTAGTTGATGAACATTAAAATTTCATTTGCTTTTCATTTAGTTTTTAATTTTCTTTCTTTAAAGGACTGTACACCAGTCATTATCTGTTAAATATATACAGCATATATAACCATAAAAAATCCGGCATTTTCAAAAATCCGGCACTCCTCAGGTCCGGAGGTTGCCGAATTTTTGAATGTCAACTGTACTCAAATTGCTAGGCAGTTATACTATATGGCCCTGAAACATAGAAAACAAAAACAAACAAACAAACACACACGAATAAGAAAGTTACAGATTTTCATCAATGGATTCGTGTGCGTAATAGAGAGATTGATAAAGTATAACAAGATCACCAATGTAGAACTGGTAAGGGATGGGTCGGTGTGGGACAAAAAGCAGCCACGTGACAGTGGACAAGTATGTGAGGAAAAAAACGCTGACGTTGAATCGGACATACATTAAAAAAACCAGCTGAAAGTACTACATGGGAAGTCTTATTCTGGGATCCCTAAGCCAAGAGAAACAGAAGGAGAGCGATGGAGACACGGAGAAGGGAACTGGTGACAGATGTCACAATGATACCAAAAATATGAAAATATCTCGTATGAATGACACCAGACTGGAAGGCTTAGCGTGAATTCCTGGAAAGAATGTGTTGCCAAGAGAGATAACAAATAATGATGATGATTAACGACCAGTGAAATGTTATACATATTCACGATCAATGTTTACGCTTAATACTACAGATGTCTCATGAGATTTGTACTGGGTAAGAGCCGAGTCATGCTTATTGTGGAATGTATTAATCTCGTCTTCTGTACAATTATCCGCTGCTGGTCCTATATTAACGGGCTGATCACCCGTTTGCCAGTCACTTTGATTACGGAAACAACGACAAACGGATTGATTTGTCGTTGCCCTAAAGACGCCATTAGGCGTGATGGGAACAACGGCAGAGAAAATCCATTCGCTGTTGCCCTTAAGACGCCATTAGGCGTAATGGCCACTGACTGCTTTGCCGGTCGTTGGCTAAGGACGGAAGAAGAAGAAGAAGAAGAAGAAGGTCCTATATTAGTAGTTGTCGTAATTTTTTTAAAATAGGTATTGAGATTTATTTGGTCCCGTCTGACTAGAACTGATAGTGGTAAATAAGTGAGAAATAAAGTATAAGAAATAGATTTCACGAGTGAATAGTTTAAGGGTAGTGTCACATAGGTTTTATGATCATTAAATTGCCTATATCCTCTTCTTTTTCTTTCACCCGTATCCTCTATTTTTATTATCGCTCTTTACCTTTTTCCTGTGTTTTTCGCATTCGTTCGTTTGCGACTATATACATTACTATTTTCCCATTCTAACGTTTACCTGTTTCTTTTCTCAAAACTGAGAACGCAGTTATGACGTAACGTGTCAGTCTCTACAGAGACAGGAGAGCGTTAAAATGCATTTCTATTTGCATTAGATGTCAGGACACGAAACTGTGACTTTCGCTTATCTCAGACATACGAGCAGACTATGTCTGCACTTTCAGCTGACAGGCGTTGTTTCTTCGGCTGAGCGCTCAGCAAAAGCGCGATAACTGACACCTCTACGGTGCAGTTTGAGACATTTGCCTGGAAAATCCACCTGACACGACACTCATTGTGGACCATGGTCAGCGTGAGATGCGAAAACTGCCCCTGCATTGCAGACAAGTTGTCTACATTTGCATCTGACACTTAACGCTACGGCCGTTTCTTAGACGGAGGTGTCAGAGACGCAAAGTGGCAGTTTAGGACAGCCTCTTCTAGTTACGTAAGTGTTATAGACGGAAAGGGGGATTATTTCGTTTTGCGAAATAAGAGTTTACCTCTTGGTCTGGTAATAGATATAACCAGAATGTTAAACTATATTTTCATTCTCGCTCCTGATTTCGCAGTAGACAGATCGCTGTGCTAGATCATATATCTGTGTTTTGGCGAAGTCTGAGTTTCTTGGCCATTTGCCGAGTTCTAGACTACAATTAGATTGCAGTATCCTAGTTCATGGTTTAGTCTGTAGTTTTGTGTGGGGAGGTAAATATATATTATATTAATATTTAGTATTTTGTGCAGTGTTTAAAGTGTTAAATCGCTTATTTTATTTCACTAGTTAGATTTGGTGCAGAGCGCTTAATACATAAGTCTGTATTATTTTCTGGTGACGTGTTTCAGTGGAAAGCAGAATAAATTATAATTTCTAGCTTAAACAACAATGTAGCTATAATGAATTTAATTTTACTGCTAAATAATCAGACGAGAATATATTTTTATAAACTAACTTATAAATGCTAGAAGCCTCATGAGTGTTGACTGAATACGCACGTATTCCTAATTCAAGAGGATTGATGATTTTTTTAAAATATAACTTATTCCACGGGAAGGGTTAAACTGTAAGACAAGCTACGCTTGTAGTTTTAATTATCAGTTATATCCGAGTACATAGTATGTATAATTATTTGATATGTGCTCTTTTCCATTTATATATAGTGAAACTGTGGTACCCAAACTTTGCCAGCTTTTAGTACAAGAGACATACCTGTGAGAAACATAAACAGTTTTTTATCTTTTAACCACGTGGGTTTACAAGTTAACACCTGTCTGACTGTGCGTGTGTCTTCATAAATAGACAGAGTAAAACTCTCACTAACGGGTTTTGTTAAAGACTAACTGTTTTAAACTGGGCCTTTGAGCCAGATCAGATTTTCTGCACAAACTCTATGTACAAATTTAGCCGGTGTGGCAAGTAACATATTAACGTCAGTAACATTCCGCCGGAGTTTCGACTAGTGGTGTGGTGACCAAATATAGTCCCTTCCTGAAAGTAGACACCGATCTGACATTCCTCAGTTCTTGAAATCTAAGATGTTGACACTGTACTCGCTATAAATGCTCTTGCCTGTACAATTTTATGTGAATTAAACAGACATCCAAAACAATAGTATTCCCAAGAGAACGGTCCCGGAAGTAGTGAATTCAACCCGTCTTTTTGGACCTGGGGTTTTCTTGGCCAAGATTACCATTGAAGATTCTGTATGGGCAAGTCCTAAAATTATTGTGTTTTTTGTGTTCCAGAAGTGGCTATCAAAGCTGTGAGTATGTCAATGTGCACGTGTGCTCGGCTTAATGAATAGAGAGTATGCAGGACGGAGTGATTTCTTTATTGTTGTAGTTGGGCACCCATTTTGCTATCTTAACTTTCTGTATGCAAGCATTGCTAATCCTATTTCCCTTAAAATAGAGCAGAGATATCAAGTCTGTCCATACCTTAAGAAGGGGGAAATATTAGACCTAATCCTATGTATCCTGGTTTCCTTGGGGCTATCACTTTCTTCCAACAGGACTGTGGGCATACCTCGAGGGATAAGATCTAACTGTGGGTCTATCATTTCTTGTAGCAATTCCTTGATTTTTTTATGACTATGTGTATATGCTTTGATGTATTTTCTATGTGTTGTGCAGAAATTTTAGATGATAATTAAAATTTCTCTTGAAATTAATAAGCGCGTTGGTCAGCTCGTTCTAGAATATTTATATAATCATTGTCATCGTTTTTCCCACGTCTGTACGTCTAACTGTCGTCTTATGTGTGTATGTATGTGAGTGGATATGAATATATATTTTATATATATGTGTGTAGACTGTCTGACTCAAATCTAAATTCTTTCGTAGAAGATAGGTGAAAGAGAGAAGATTTTCTTGATTTCAGAGACAGCCTCTATCACATTTCTACCACCTCACTCGTGGAAAATCTATTGCTATTACTACTTCTCACTGTGACTATCACTTATTCTAATCTATTCAGAAGGGACCAACCCAAGTCTTAATTCTCCTATCAAAAATCTACGACAGGTAGAATCTGCCACTGACTGCTTTGACGGTCGGCGACTAAGGATCAAAGAAAAAGCAGAAGAATCTGTCACTGGATTGAGAAGATACTCTAGTCCAGCCTATCTTTACGACTGTAATTTATTATCAGACAATCCTACTCTCCATACATGTAACATATACGTTTAACCACTCATACACACACACACAGTTATGTGACAACTAGACACACAAACGTGAAAAAAACTATGGATAATTGGGTATGGGGCTGACCAACACGATAAATTATGTTTTGTTTACTTTATTATCACTTAAACTTCTCACAACATCAAACATATAGAAATCAATATAAAGCAAGTTTACAGATATATGAAAATAACCCCATAAGTGCCGTTCCCTCTGTTGAGAAAAGATCCCGCAAGAAGTTAATAACCCAAAAGGTCAAAGATTAACACTAGGGTATAGAATAGACAGTAAAGAAAAGAACAAAGCTCGAACTTAAGCTACCCAGTAAAAATTTAAACAATAGTTAAAAAAAACCAGAAGTTTGCAGGTACAATGTTTCCTGTAACAAAAGAAAATATTTCACTCTCTCTCTCTCTCTCTCTCTCTCTCTCTCTCTCTCTCTCTCTCATCTGTTATACGTGGCCACTCATTCGTTCCTTACCTAATCTGGTGAAACAATGTTTTGGAAAAATAATCCATGAATGTGCACATAAACTCCAGTAGTTGGTATCATCCGAATCGGGCCCCAGTTCCTTCAGTAATAATTAAATGTTACACGGGGAACGCCTAACGTGGTGGTAGTTTTCTGGATACACAATTGTCACTTAGAATAGTTAATGCCCGAACTCTCTGAGATATGGCATTCCTAGTAAACAGCAGGAAAAACATATGATTGCTAAAAAAAACTGTTAATTATGAATGATGATGATAATCCTATCGGCTTGCTCTGGGTGAGTACCGATTGTGAAACAGCGTTATCTCCTGGATAAAATTCACTTGGGTAAACGACTGTCAGTGTCGTGGGACGACTTCTCACCGACGTTCTCTTCTTTGTATTTTTTCTTCTTAAATATCTCTCGCAGATTTTAAAATAATTCCCTTCAGTTGACTTTTTCATTCTTATAATGAAAAAGTCTCTCTCTCTCTCTCGCTAGTCTTAGATTTAACAGTATTTTACTAGCTCAGGATTCTCGGTCCAAGGTAATAAATTATTCACTTCGCCAGCGAAAGTCGAAGGTGAAAAACAGGCTACGAACGACCGGAAGTGACCTGTGTTGGGTTCACGAAGGGAACTCATGTAAAAACAGCCGGCAACAATGAAGATGAATGCTAGGGCGAGTTAACGAAGGTAACTTAATACCCCTGGGACCAGAATAGTATTTGCAACAATGCCACACAAGGCCACCCAAGACACAGCCCATCCCTGCCCGGGAGTCTCATCCTGGAATTGGAGGGAATTTTAAGCATTCTTCTTGTAACCATCATTCGGAGCAGACAGACTCTGGGCCCAAGTGGGCATTTCATGTTGCGAAATAGTTGTAGTGAATTCGTTGAGCGAAGTAAGTAGATCTAATACTGCTGATTTTATAACATGAATAATCATATGTCTATCAACAGCTTGCTATTGCAGTAACTTTTTGTTAAAGTTTAAATGCATTTCATTTTCAGTGACAATAACTGTTATTTGCATCTTTACAGATCACTCAAACTAATAATGTATGAGTTGCTGAGGTCATAGACCTAATTAACTCCTGATCTTTATTTCACAGCCTGGCAGAAATAAGACAGGGTTAAATAATATGATGTTTATTATTGTTGTTACTTTGAGATTTGCATATTGACCCAAGCAAAATAGAAGTGTATTAGTGGTTCTTCTATTTTCTATTTCTTATAAGGCTTCTGTGTTCTCTGTCAAGACTACAAACTTGATAACAGTGTTCTCAATCACTTCTTCTCACTTTGTCACATAAGGGACATTAATGTTTTTTCATCATGGAATGTTCTTTATATGTATTTAATGCAATCTTATGCACATACCATGTTTGATGATTGAAGAACTATTTTATTATCGTTATATGAATGTTATTTTCTACAGGAACCAGGACTTTAAGAATGTTTACAATTATTTAGCTATTTAATGAATTTACCACTTGACTGACAAAATGTAAGTCAGCAGTTCTCAAGCCTTGAGACCATGACGACCCTTCAAATGATTTACTGCTCGAGTAAGCAAGAATGTAAATCATTGGTTCTCAGACCTTGGCAGCAATGACACCCCAACAGGTTAAAGCAGCATAGGAAACTATTACCCGGTGGTTCTAAAACCATTGTTGACAGTGACCCCAGAATTAAAATACTGCTCTATGGGCACTAGGTGAACCAGTGGTTCTCAACCATTTGATGACCCCAGCCCCTACCTCACAGTTTGTGAAACTCATTGCCCACATGGGGAAAACCACTGCTGTAAATAAGCAGACAGCCAGATAGAGACTGAGAACTCAATATATGCTATAATGTCAGTTAAGACGTGGTAGTTCATACATTGTTACGGAATGATAGTTAACCTTGTGTTAATGTAATTTCTGATGGACGCTTACCGGCCATCAGACTTAGGAGATGACTGCTCTTGAAACCACTAATGGGATTTCAATTGTTTCCAGTCCACCCAGGTTGCGGTTACAAGGTAGAAACCCAGATTGCGGTTACACAGTACTAAACCCAGGTTGCGGTTACAAAGTACAAACTCAGGTTGCGGTTACCAGATACCTAAACCAGGTCCAGGGTACAAGTCCATGGTACCAAAGATTACCCTTACCCACCATACCCTATCAAAAAGATTACCCTTACCCAACCATATCCTATCACCCAGTAACCATACCACACATCCCATAAACAGAAGAGGCATTCAGCAGAGGTGACTTACCCCATCCTTATCTGTGATGTGCACTGAGTCCAGGAAAGCAAACTCTGACACCCTCTGAACCCATTAACTGTTATAAGACCAACCTACTGGGGCAGACCAAACCAAGAGAGTCCGAACACAAATCATCTCCGCAGCTACTACAGTCCTTGAGGAGATGAGTATTAACACCTACCAGCAACACTACCATAGAAAAGATCTCTGGTCCAAGTGATGACCACACTAGTTGATTTTTTTTTATATAAACAGTAGAGCTAAACTTTTTTTCATATTTATATGTATATAAAGAAATGAAAGATTCTATACCCTTTTATCCAACTTTACATAACAGAGTCTGTTGTTATTTTTCTTGTTAACTTTATTTGGGTTGTATTTTGTTTTAAATATAATCTACACCCTGGGGGCTCAGCCATAATTCAATTAACTTCTATTGGGTCGGGATATTTTAATTGTGGCTGGACACCAAATCTCTTTCTCAACCTTGTGTGCTTTACACAGTCCTTTTGTAGGATTCCTGAGGAAGAATTTATCGTCCAGAAAATATCTTGTTTAGGTACCAGAATTCTCTTTTAAGTAAATTTCTAGTACACTATTTCCCGAGGAGAGGCAGTTCCATTATAAACTCGGAAGCTATCAATAAGACATTATTATCTTTATTCTTCCATTCCATCCAAGCTGACCTATCTCCTCAAAACACCTCGCGACAACTGGGGGCTCGTCCGGGATTAACTCTTATTTCATATTTAGACACTTGTCTGAGATATGAAAACTCTTTATCTTTCCTAGACCACTACTGCTGTAGGTACTTGTCACTTATTGGTGTCCAAGTCTAGGATTAGATTAAAGAGGGGACATATAAATTACCCTAGACTATAATACATATAAATTTTTGCAAGTATAACAGATTTTAAGTTTTGTTATGAGAACTCTTCTTGGTGGTACTGCTGGAAATTAGTTACCTATTGTTAACTAATTTTTAATTTGATGGTTATAAATGCTGGTTTGATTTAATATATGGTTTTGTAATACTTTAGTATAGTTAAGACTATAGAAAGTATTTTTGCCTTAATTATTGTTTGTGAGTTAGAGATCTCATACTCGCTCAACGAACCACTACGGATATAATGGAAGAATCTGTAGAGTTGAATGAGTGGAGAACATTCTGGACAGAGTTAGCCATTGAGTGTGAACTCTCCGGAGAAGAACTGGATACTTTTGTTTCACAAAAGATGGAAAAAATGCAGGATGAGAGAAGCAGAAAGGAAGAAATGGAGAGCAAAATACACGGAAGAGAATGTGGAACATGAGAGACAAAGACAAGAAAAATCCCTCCAGTGTAAGGAAGAAATAAAACTCAGTTTCAACCTACAAAAATGGAATCCAGGAATAAACTTGAATCTAGGAATACTCATCATGCCACTCCTTTGCCAGTTGCATCACCATCTTCAGTGGTAAATATAACTGCACCACATGAAGCCACGTCTATGTCTCAGAATTCCGGCTCAGACAGAGCAGAGGCTAGGATATCTAAACGGAGACATCTAGACCATCCTGAAAACAAGATTAAGCACAGCGGTGCTAATAATCTGAAGAGACCTTCCTCATCCTCAGCAAAAACTCACAACAGGCATACTGAAAACAACCGCACCAACAACCTGGTAAATAGGATCGCTCAACCAAATAGGATCACTCAACGGAAAAGGATTACGCAACCCTAAGGGAGGGGAAGGGATGTTCTTGAACATCAGCTGTCAGCCAACTTACATCAGTTAGACTGTATGCGCCGAGACCCAATCCCACAGACTTCTTACAAAGCTAAGGTCCCTGCCATGGATGGGAACTTGACGAAGGCCCGGATTGGATACAGGAATTCTCAAAATGTGGAGACTGCCACAGTAAATGGAGAAGAAATCACCTGTTTGTATTATCAAGGTCTTGGGTGTGATGCCCTTGTCTCAGCCTCTGTTATCGACCTTGATCAAGTCACCGAAGAGGATGTTGAGGTAACAGCACCCATGATAATCAACAGAAGGATGATTTTGCCTTTAGCTTATGTAGAAGTTAGGTCGAACTTTGTAAACGGCAAAATAAAGGCCGCAATATTAGATGAACGAATTTACCCCATACCTCAAGGAGGGAAATATATCATCTTAGGAGACTCAGCACGACCCAGAGACGGCGTGACTGAACAGGCTATGGAGACTCCAATGCCTAACTCATCTTCCAATATTTTCACTGAAAAGTTGGAAGAGTGCAAAGGGGTTGACCACCCCAGTGCACTTAATTCTGAACAAGTTTTGATAGTCTCACCCACTATCTGCATGCAGAAAGTGAAGCCGGGTGTTACGTACATTTATTACCTAAGGGGGTAGTCTTCGGTCCTGCCAAATGTACGCACCAGTCTTTTTATATTTTATTATTTGTGCGTTCGATTGATTCACGCACTGACGTGCACAATGCAGTGTGAGTTGCTTTGGACGCACGGGTAACCTAGTTTGGGGATTGTGACGTCATGTTTTGAACGGGGCAGTGCGGACTTTGTTATGTCCGAGATATATATTATTGGAATTTTCTGGCAGTTTTGTATAAGCCAGTATGTTATATTGATTCAATTGGTATTCTTGACGAAGCCAATGATGGAAGGATCATGTAAGTGTCGCCCCGGTTATATTTGTATATTTAATGCCGTAAACTAAAGTATCAGGCCGCTCCCAGTTGTAGTCTAGCGGGAAGTCATCTTAGCATGTAATTTCCTAGAATGGACAGACGGAGTCGGTAGTCATATTAGATTACCGTAGAGGAATAATACCTACGTGTAAACCAGTTTATTTATTCGTATGCTTCATATTTTAAATGCCGTACATGCTTCAATGCCAAAGTCGTGGCATGGATGTAAAGAGAGGTTAGCCGATTCAGAACTCGAACCTGAATAGATTGTTGTGGATGTTTATAAGACTTAATCTTGAAGAATCACTAAGAATGATCAGCAACTTCAAAGTATGACATTTTGTACCTATAATCTGTAACTATGATCGTATCGTTCCTTCGTATGTGCCATGTTGAATAAACTATATGTACAGTAAACCGACTTATGTACTACCATCGAGTGAACAGTTTAAACACTACCTGTTGTAGTTCGTTTTCACAGAACAGTTTATTGACATTTTGTTTCATATTACCATTCGCGTTATGAAGACCAATCCAATTACCATAAACAACTACAACACCGGGCTAGAATTTCTTGGTACCTGGTGGGATGAAACATGTTTCAGAAATATCTTCCTTTAACATGGGAGAAGCGGCTGTAGAGGAACAGGACTCTCAGGCACTAAGACTTCACTCAGTTCCGATAACCTCACCCACTCTCTGGGATCAGAAAGTGAAGCGGGTCCAAATTTCTTTGGTACCTGGTGGGATGGAACATGTTTCAGGAATATCTTCCTTCAACACGGGAGAAACGGCTAAAGAGGAACATGAGCCTCAAGCACTTAGTCTTCAGTCAGTTCCGATAACCTCACCCACTCTCTGGGATCAGAAAGTGAAGAAGGTCCAAATTTCCTTGGTACCTGGTGGGCAGGAACAACTAGCAGACTTATCTTTCTCCGTCACTGGAGAAACAGCGACAGAGGATCATACACGCTCTCATACCTGGGGAGATAGGTATGTGTCCTTAGACAGGTCAAGCAATATGACTAAAATAAGGTTATGTATGAGGCTGGCAACCTCATCACGCAAAACTATTTGCTATAGATCCAATTGTAAGCAGAGTGTAGGCTTTAGGGCAAGCTCTTTGCCAGAAGGAAAGCTTCAATGGAGGATCCAGAAGGAGGAAAGGAAGAGTGGGATTATCATGCGAGCAGACTTTCTCACCCCACCTCGACTACTTATTGAAGAGGAAACGGATAGCCATGTGTGGATTACAGGCATACCGTTTGACAGAGGAAAAATAGGAAATATTTGGATTGAAGGAACGGAGGACACGATACATGAATGTAGTGTCTGATATAAGAGAAGAGTCGGCTCGAACTTAGTTGGCCGTTGGCCGAACTTTCAAAAGGGGGCTTATGTCGTGGGACGACTTCTCACCGACGTTCTCTTCTTTGTATTTTTTCTTCTTAAATATCTCTCGCAGATTTTAAAATAATTCCCTTCAGTTGACTTTTTCATTCTTATAATGAAAAAGTCTCTCTCTCTCTCTCGCTAGTCTTAGATTTAACAGTATTTTACTAGCTCAGGATTCTTGGTCCAAGGTAATAAATTATTCACTTCGCCAGCGAAAGTCGAAGGTGAAAAACAGGCTACGAACGACCGGAAGTGACCTGTGTTGGGTTCACGAAGGGAACTCATGTAAAAACAGCCGGCAACAATGAAGATGAATGCTAGGGCGAGTTAACGAAGGTAACTTAATACCCCTGGGACCAGAATAGTATTTGCAACAATGCCACACAAGGCCACCCAAGACACAGCCCATCCCTGCCCGGGAGTCTCATCCTGGAATTGGAGGGAATTTTAAGCATTCTTCTTGTAACCATCATTCGGAGCAGACAGACTCTGGGCCCAAGTGGGCATTTCATGTTGCGAAATAGTTGTAGTGAATTCGTTGAGCGAAGTAAGTAGATCTAATACTGCTGATTTTATAACATGAATAATCATATGTCTATCAACAGCTTGCTATTGCAGTAACTTTTTGTTAAAGTTTAAATGCATTTCATTTTCAGTGACAATAACTGTTATTTGCATCTTTACAGATCACTCAAACTAATGTATGAGTTGCTGAGGTCATAGACCTAATTAACTCCTGATCTTTATTTCACAGCCTGGCAGAAATAAGACAGGGTTAAATAATATGATGTTTATTATTGTTGTTACTTTGAGATTTGCATATTGACCCAAGCAAAATAGAAGTGTATTAGTGGTTCTTCTATTTTCTATTTCTTATAAGGCTTCTGTGTTCTCTGTCAAGACTACAAACTTGATAACAGTGTTCTCAATCACTTCTTCTCACTTTGTCACATAAGGGACATTAATGTGTTTTTCATCATGGAATGTTCTTTATATGTATTTAATGCAATCTTATGCACATACCATGTTTGATGATTGAAGAACTATTTTATTATCGTTATATGAATGTTATTTTCTACAGGAACCAGGACTTTAAGAATGTTTACAATTATTTAGCTATTTAATGAATTTACCACTTGACTGACAAAATGTAAGTCAGCAGTTCTCAAGCCTTGAGACCATGACGACCCTTCAAATGATTTACTGCTCGAGTAAGCAAGAATGTAAATCATTGGTTCTCAGACCTTGGCAGCAATGACACCCCAACAGGTTAAAGCAGCATAGGAAACTATTACCCGGTGGTTCTAAAACCATTGTTGACAGTGACCCCAGAATTAAAATACTGCTCTATGGGCACTAGGTGAACCAGTGGTTCTCAACCATTTGATGACCCCAGCCCCTACCTCACAGTTTGTGAAACTCATTGCCCACATGGGGAAAACCACTGCTGTAAATAAGCAGACAGCCAGATCGAGACTGAGAACTCAATATATGCTATAATGTCAGTTAAGACGTGGTAGTTCATACATTGTTACGGAATGATAGTTAACCTTGTGTTAATGTAATTTCTGATGGACGCTTACCGGCCATCAGACTTAGGAGATGACTGCTCTTGAAACCACTAATGGGATTTCAATTGTTTCCAGTCCACCCAGGTTGCGGTTACAAGGTAGAAACCCAGATTGCGGTTACACAGTACTAAACCCAGGTTGCGGTTACAAAGTACAAACTCAGGTTGCGGTTACCAGATACCTAAACCAGGTCCAGGGTACAAGTCCATGGTACCAAAGATTACCCTTACCCACCATACCCTATCAAAAAGATTACCCTTACCCAACCATATCCTATCACCCAGTAACCATACCACACATCCCATAAACAGAAGAGGCATTCAGCAAAGGTGACTTACCCCATCCTTATCTGTGATGTGCACTGAGTCCAGGAAAGCAAACTCTGACACCCTCTGAACCCATTAACTGTTATAAGACCAACCTACTGGGGCAGACCAAACCAAGAGAGTCCGAACACAAATCATCTCCGCAGCTACTACAGTCCTTGAGGAGATGAGTATTAACACCTACCAGCAACACTACCATAGAAAAGATCTCTGGTCCAAGTGATGACCACACTAGTTGATTTTTTTTTTTATATAAACAGTAGAGCTAAACTTTTTTTCATATTTATATGTATATAAAGAAATGAAAGATTCTATACCCTTTTATCCAACTTTACATAACAGAGTCTGTTGTTATTTTTCTTGTTAACTTTATTTGGGTTGTATTTTGTTTTAAATATAATCTACACCCTGGGGGCTCAGCCATAATTCAATTAACTTCTATTGGGTCGGGATATTTTAATTGTGGCTGGACACCAAATCTCTTTCTCAACCTTGTGTGCTTTACACAGTCCTTTTGTAGGATTCCTGATATCTTGTTTAGGTACCAGAATTCTCTTTTAAGTAAATTTCTAGTACACTATTTCCCGAGGAGAGGCAGTTCCATTATAAACTCGGAAGCTATCAATAAGACATTATTATCTTTATTCTTCCATTCCATCCAAGCTGACGTTTTAAAAGATTATGGGCAACATATGTGCCAATTTTTATGTCAATTAACACTTAAGTGTGGAAGTTTTAAGGAAATTAGGATGAGAAAATTAGATTTTAAGAAAATCGCATTTTTCTCCATAAATAGACTACAATTAAATAAGTCTGTAATATTGCCCCTGAAAAATTGCTTACTTGTCATTTAGAACATACTGGTAGCATAGCCAGCTTCCTCTGCAGCTTCCTATCTGGCTTTCTGTTGAAATTTGTGCCTAATTTCCTTCCTTGTCTTAGTGCAGTTTTCTGCCGTTTTAGAGCTGAGCAATATTGGATTCTTTGTTCTATTTCAATTTGCTAAAGCTTTTTTATTTATTAAGCTATGAATACTAAATATGAACACAATGTTTATCATTATACGTTAAAACTTTTCCAGTGATGGATTTTTGATAACTTTAATTTAAAAAAAAGCTGTAGGACTTTGAAAATAGTGTTTAAAAATAGTAACAAATTTTACTAAATTTTACATTACTTTTGTCAATTAACCATAAGTTTGATCAGATACTTAAAATCCATCACATAAAAAGTTTTAAAAGATTATGGGCAATATATGTTCCTATTCTTGTCAATTAATACATAAGTGTGGAAGTTATAAGAAAATTAGTATGAGAATAATGATTTCTTTAAAATCACATTTTTCAATATAATTAGAATATAATTAAATAAGTATGTGATACTGCAGCAAAATAAAATAACTTACTAGTCATGCAGAACATACCGGCAGCATATCCAGCTTCCTCTGCAGTTTCTTGTGTGGCTTTCTGTTGAGATTTGTGCTAAATGTCCTTCATTTTCTTAGTGCAGTTTTCTGCCATTTTAGAGCTGAGTACCAGACGTTTAACGCTTTCTTGCTCCTGCCAGTCGACAAACCTCTTTTCCACTGTTCAGCCCCAGGACTTTCTTGAAAAATATAGCAGCCTCAGGTCCTTGATTAAATTCAGCAATATTAGGGACATATGGTTTAATTGCTATGATCTGATTGAATGCTTTGCTATCACAATCATTTTACACGGTGTAGCAAAATATATGTCGCGTCAGATAACAGCTTCACAAATCACTACCTGCCTCAGCCTCCATGACACTTGAACTTCCTAGAAAGAGGTAAATGTTTACATTAGTAAAATTTCAAATAAAGATGTAAACAAGCATTAATAAACTGTGTCTTAAAGTACAATGGAAGCAAAACAATACATGTAAGTCATGAAATATGTTTCTAAACTTGATATTTATGGAGATCAAAATAAATTACATGAATGTCTATGCTTAGGCAAGGGGAAACTTAAAGTAAGTTTCAAAAGTAAATACCTTCAAAATGTATATGACAGCCTTGCTTCACTTTCTATTTGATGAAGTTTCCAATCTTAATTTAGGGACATATGGTTTAATTGCTATGATCTGATTGAATGCTTTGCTATCACAATCATTTTACACGGTGTAGCAAAATATATGTCGCGTCAGATAACAGCTTCACAAATCACTACCTGCCTCAGCTTCCATGACACTTGAACTTCCTAGAAAGAGGTAAATGTTTACATTAGTAAAATTTCAAATAAAGATGTAAACAAGCATTAATAAACTGTGTCTTAAAGTACAATGGAAGCAAAACAATACATGTAAGTCATGAAATATGTTTCTAAACTTGATATTTATGGAGATCAAAATAAATTACATGAATGTCTATGCTTAGGCAAGGGGAAACTTAAAGTAAGTTTCAAAAGTAAATACCTTCAAAATGTATATGACAGCCTTGCTTCACTTTCTATTTGATGAAGTTTCCAATCTTTCTTCTGGTACCAAGAACCGGCTGTTGCACATGTCTGGCAGGCATTTTTTTAAATAACACATAAGCATCTGTGACAAGACAAGTCAATAAAAATACACAAGAAACAAACATTAAATTGAGGAAACAAATATGCACTATGCTTACAAGAATCATGATAATGTACTGAATTATGAGAAGTCACCCGTTATTCTGTAAACTCAGGAAAACATGATGATTTTTAATTGACTGTCTACTACTCGTAATAGCTAGTTCATGTAACTCCCTGGTGGTTGAAATGAAGCACAGTGGGCCGCCTTCTTTGATGTCATTCCAGTAAGTAGCCAACGTCGTAAGGTTTAGGGTTAGGTTAAGATTCTTAAACCTGGTTGAAATGAGTCACTGTGGGCCGTCTTCTTAGATGTCATCCCAGTAAGTCGCCAACGTCGTTATGGTTATGTTTAGGATACATTTACGTAACCATTAGCCCTTTTTACTGCGTCTCTGAATTCTAATCTAAGGAACTATCGTACAGACGGTCCTGTCTGCTTCATTTCAACCACTAAGCCTAACCCTTACTCCTGTTTACTGCGTCTCTAAATTCTTGTCTAAGGCCACATCGAACAAACGGTCCGCTATGGTTTATTTCAACACTCCTTGCCTGAGTAGTAATGTCCCAGTTTTTACCATTATCTCGTCACAATAAGTACGTTTTACCTGCAGTGTAGGATAAGTCTTGCTTCCATCTCTAACTCTGGCCTATTCCAGTTGGAGGTAACGAGAGCATCTCGTTTTTTTAGGCATTGTAACATCAATAACAAATCAAAACTGAGATTCCGTAAACACGCAGCCATATTGTTGCCGGTCACGTGAACGCGAACAGCCAATTAAAAATTTAGAATCGAGGGGAAACCCTTTTTGTTGACTTGGAAATTATAAATTTCCAATCTGGCATTTGGAATCCCGAAATAAGTGACCTGCTCACAGTAAAGTGCAGATTTTGAAGAATCCAACGATGTATAATATGTAGGGGTGTATGCTTGGTTGCTATGGGAAAAACTAGGTCCAATTAGGCTTTTTTTCTCGAGTTTGAGAAAATCTCTTTGTACCATACCTTTTTCAAAGTCAAAATACATATTGTTAGAGTGCATTTTGACATTTAATTCTGTTATATTTAGATTCAGGAGATGTTAAAGTATCAGAAAATGGACTAATCCCAAAATCCATCTGTTGGGTCGTTCATACTCATAGTCAAGAGGTAGTTGTAAGCTAGTGTATGGTGTCACTGGTCTATGCTAGCTTAAAATACGCGAATGGTTTTCTCAATGAAAATATCTGAGAAGTGTTCTTAAGTTGAACTCCAACAAGCAATAGTCAATTCTCCAATTCAGGACTGCACGCAAGTCGTTGGTGAAAGTACATGTTATTTATTGACACGATACAGACGGGAATACACAAGACGATCATGGTTACAGATTACAGATGCAAATGTCATACTTTAAAGTTACTGATCATACTCTTAAATTCTTGGAGATTCTTCAACAATCAAGTCCTCTTCTGTCCAAGTGAGCTGAGGATCACTTCTGTTCTCCGTTAATATATAATTACAATGAAGTCCGTTGACCTTCTTCCAAGGACGTCTATCGTGGTAAATGGATTCATGTTCAAGGATCAATCTTTGATATCATACCCGTAAAATTCCCAGACTTTCTTCATACAATACTTATGTAGCATATATATAATCCAGATAAAGTTATACACGGCAATACAATCAGGTTAGAGTCTTCTGTTGACTAACCTCTCCCAAAATCCATGCCATGACTTTGGCATTGACGAAACGGCATATTAAAACATGAGAAGCATACAAAAATTAATTTAACTTCGTATCCTCGTAGGTATCCTCCCTCTACGGTAATTCAAACAAGGCAATCGACTCCGTTAGTCCATTCTAGGAATGACATACGACGATGGATTCCCGCTAGACCATAACTAGGAGCGGCCTGATACTTCAATTAAAATCAATAAACATTCAATATGAAATGGGGCGACACTTACATGATACTTCCACAATTGGCTTCGACATGAAGACCAATATCTATATCAATAGAACTAATGGCTTCTACCAACTTGCCACGAATACAAGAAAAATTCCACGGCCATAAACATGGTCCGTACTGCCCCGTTCAAAACATGACGTCACAATTCCCAAACTAGGTTACCCGTGCGTCCAAAGCAACTCACACTGCATTGTGCACGTCAGTGCGTGAATCAATCGAACGCACAAATAATATAACTATATTAAGACTGGTGCGTACATTTGGCAGGACCGAAGACTACCACCTTAGGTAATAAATGTACGTAACAGCTCCCTTATTACCTCCCCTTAAAAAAAATTAATTCTATTAATTTTTTTTTTGAACT
Source organism: Oreohelix idahoensis (assembly GCA_024509875.1). NCBI lineage: Eukaryota > Metazoa > Mollusca > Gastropoda > Stylommatophora > Oreohelicidae > Oreohelix > Oreohelix idahoensis. Next base: position 297,637 of record JAMPIV010019108.1, read on the forward strand.
TAGTACCCGAGAGAGGTGAGTCAAAACTACCACAAGATATGAAATGCATAAAGTTATATCATATTAAGAAAAGAATATTAAACGAAATCAATATAACTAAATGATAGTATGCATTAAAGCACACATCCACGATCGACCTACTTTGGAACGATGTGGTAATATTCGAAGTAAAAACAAGTTGAAAATGAAAAATGAAAAAACCATAAAAAAAAAGATGATAATAAAATTCAACTAAGTTTTCAAAAAAAAATTTGAAACATATGATTTTCAAAATGAAAATGAACAGCAACACTGATGATAATCAATGACAAGAGAATCAACAAAACAGAAAAATTGAAAATACAATGTGCAAAAATGAAGCAATGCAAAATTAAACACTTTAAGAATCAACACCCTTAAAGTTTTCTAACACTAGTATGGTTGACTAGTGATCTAACAGTGAGATATCATAACTAAGACCCGTGAATGCAGGTATTACGTGACAACTAAGAAAGTTAGTATGTGTGTGATCCATAATCAATTAAATTGATTAAATTGAATTATTCTAATTTATATATATTTCTTAGTTACTAACAAATAACCATTTACTAATATATTCTAAGTAATTCCAATATCACTATCAATATGTCAATGTTCAGTTACAACTAGTTAGTAATAGACGAGATGATGTTCTCAATGTTCCATACACGATGAAATATATTCTCGAACACGATATGTAGTGTAATATGTTCCATAGGAATAACAAATGTATATGTGTCGCTCTTAACAATGTTTCCATACTCATAAAAAGTTACTCTAATACCAATGTTCCCGTTTTAATAAAACGTTACTACACAAGAAGTAATGTTATAATCTATAAGTAAGTATATCATGAAAGTTATACTTATACGAATAATTCAGTTATATAAACAGTCTTTATAGATGTACAATCAATGATACTGTACAAAGTTATTCATGTTATCGGTGAGGATGTTTCAACATCTGGAAGTGGTTTAGTTTCGACAAGTTCGCTTGGGCATCTAGACAAACAGTCTGCGAACACATTCTTCACTCCAGGAATAGCTCGTATTTCAAAATTGAATGGTTGAAGCGCTATAGCGTAACGCGCTGACTTCGATGATTTAACGTTCTTCGTGTTCAGTGCGGTAAGAGCTTTTTGATCAGATTCCACCACAAAGTGTGAGCCGAGAAGGTAACGTTCCAGTTTTGTGATTGCCCACACTAATGCGAGGAGCTCTTTATCGAGAACGGAGTATTTGAGTTCGCTCTCCGTAAGTTTTCTAGACACGTACATCACCGGAAATAAGGTGCCGTTATATTCCTGCATCAAAACTGCAGCAATAGCGTAAGAACTTGCATCACTGCGAAGGATGAAAGTGAGATTTTTGTTAGGCAACCTCAAAAAAGGTTCATTTGAAAAAAATCCTTTTATATAGTCTAACGCCGTTTGGTGATCCTGCGACCACTTTATTACATTAGATGTGCCTTTCTTCAGTAGAGACGAAAAAGGTGCAGTTATAGTAGACAAATGAGGGATGAATTTTGAATAGAACTGTATTAGTCCTAAAAGCGACCTAACTTGTTTTTTTTTGTCTTAGGTGCCGAGATGTTTAAAATTTTAGAGACGTTACTGTCTTCTGTATACATGAAACCATGACCTATGCGGTGACCCAGAAATGAGATGTCATGAAAACCGACAAAAGCCTTTGAAGGTTTCGCTGTTAAGTTATAATCCCGTAAGGTAGAAAGTAAAGCTTTTAATCCATGAATATGTTCATCCCAAGAGTCACTGAAAAGACAGATGTCATCTATATAAGTAATGACATCCGGACGATGAGACAATATGCGGCGCATCATGCGTACAAAGGTAGCTGGCGCATTCATTAATCCGAATGGCATAAAATTCCATTGAAAAAGACCCCGTGGCGTCGAGAAAGCGGTGAATGGCTTTGCTTTAGGAATGAATGGCACTTGCCAATAGCCCTTTGAAAGGTCAAATTTCGAAAAGAATGTGGCATGAGATAATTTCTCCAATAAGTCGTCTAAAAGAGGTAACGGTTCCGCATCGAATTTTGTAACTTTGTTTAATTTCCTGTAATCTACGCAAAGACGTATATTGTTGTCCTTCTTCCTAATGATTACCATAGAAGAAGAATATGGTGATGAAGATGGTTCAATTATATTTAATTGAAGCATCTCATCCAATTCCTTATCAACCTTATCACGAAAGTGTAAAGGAATAGGATATGGGCGAACTCGAATAGGCGTATCGTCAGTCAGAATAATGTCATGTTGGATGACTGACGTATGACCTGGGATGTCAGTGAGGACATCCTCATACGAGTGTAGAATATTAGAGACTTGCTGACGTTGATCAGCCGAAAGAGTAGATGAGATCGTAACATCATTCCATTTCTCAGTGGAATTGAGTGGTACAACTGGTATTGGTAGTTGTACATCATCGAAAGAAGATTCTTCTTCTTGGATGACTGACAAACTAGAATAGTGTTGAATAGGAGGTGTAGGATCGTCAGTTGCTTGAAACACTGACTGTAGATAATCAGGACGTGAGTAATACTCCTTCAACATGTTAATGTGGAAGGTTTTATGTTTACCATTAACATCAACGATGTAGTCGACATCGGATATTCTTGAGATGATCCTGAAAGGACCTCTCCAGGTAATTAAAAGACGATTGTTATGCGCAGGGAGTAATACAAAAGCTTCGTCACCAGGAATAAGCTGGCGAAGACGTCTATACTTGTTTGCAAATAGACGAGCTTTTTCTTTGGCTTGTTCGGATGATGCAGTAGCTAGTCTACAAGCATCTATGATTCTCTTTCTCAGAGAGATCACATACTCATAAGAGGATTGAGTTTCCTCTTCAATATTCTCGTCAACCAATAAGTCGTGGATTAACGACATCGGGCCGCGTGGTTGCATGCCAAAAACTAGCTGAAATGGAGAAAACCCCGTAGCTTGATTTTGTACTTCGCGATACGCGAACAGAGCAGCGGGTATGACCCGATCCCAGTCTTGGGGATGGTCTTGGGTCATCTTACCCAACAACTGCTTGAGTGTCCTATTGAGACGCTCAACTAACCCATTTGACATCGGATGATAAATAGAACTAAGAGATCTGTCTATACCTAATGTCTTCATAACTTGAGACATGGATTCAGAAATGAACTGAACCCCATGATCCGACAAGATTTTCCGTGGAAAACCAATGCGTAAGAAGATTAACATCAATGCCTCTGCTACACTGGCAGATGAAGTGTTCTTGAGAGGGATGGCCTCAGGCCAACGAGTGCACATATCAATGCACGTAAGGATATGCGTATGCCCTCTAGCAGATGGAAGCATCGGACCAATAATGTCTATGGCCATTTTATCAAATGGTCTAATCAGGATGTCCGCAGCTTGAATAGGAGCCGCATGAAATGGACCCCGTACCTTAACTTCCTGACATATCAAACAGGACCGACAATAGAGAGTGATGTCCCTATGGACGCCTGGCCAGTAGAATGCCGAAAGCACTCTGGATTTGGTACGCGAAAAACCCATATGGCCCGCGCATTGCGAGTCATGCGCATGTCGTAATATACGAGATCTCATAGAGGATGGGACTAAGATCTGATAACATAATGATGAATCCTTTTCCCGTATTACTCTAACCAAAATCCCATTTTTAAGTATAAAGTCATGTCTAGATTTTGCAAGTTTGTTGCTGGTATTCTTTTTGTTCACATACTGAAAATTTTTTTTTAATGAATCATCATTCTTTTGCAATGTTGCAAACAACTCCCGTGAAATAGGAGCATCATCATCATAAGTGGTATGAACTGTAGGTTCAATAGGTGTATCATGCGACATATTAGTAGCTTGCGCTCTAGTCACTACTGCATTTGCAGTTTGAATATGTCGCTCTTCCCATTCAGCTATTTGCTGTGGTGTACACTCTTTAATACCATGTATGCGACCAAGTATTAAATCACAAATTGGATTCGGAAGGAGACATGCCTGGATCTTTCCTGAAAAAAATGGTGTATTAAGATCAATAATAGCAGTGGGAAATGTTTCAACGGTGCCACCAAAAGTCACACACTTGACAACCCTGCCCGTGGCACAACTTGGGTTGATCAGCGAAGTCCGGACGCCCACAGTGCTACAACCTGAGTCAAATAGAAGAGAGCATGAAATGTTGTTGACAAATCCCTTGTTAAACTTAAGAGAGCCCTGTCCCTGGTGTACTGACGCAGCAGTGGCAGTACAGACTGCAGGTAGACTAGGCAAGGTATGTCCGCAACGCAGCGTCGTGATCGCCTTAGGCTGGAAAAGAGTCGAGCATTCTGGACAGTCTTTCACCTGGGTACAATCAAGAGAACAAGACATAGCATTGTGAGTTTCAGCTACTTTACCCTGTTCAATGTTAGCCTGTGTATCAATTAAAGAGACATTAGAATGTCTACCCGTATTACTCGACGATCTATCTCTGCGACGCGATCGATTTTGATTATTTGCATTAAAATTGCCATAATTGTCGTTTCTGCTTGAGTTAAAATTTGGATGAGACCGATAATTTGTATAATTAAAGTTATGATGTTCTTTAAAATTTTTATTCCAAGAACCTTGTCTGTTTTGCGGACCCTGAGATCTTGATCTCCAGTTTTGTTTATTATAATGTCCTTGATTATTTTTAAAATTATTGTTACCAAAATCTCGTGATCTGTGAGCTTGGTTCCAAGAAACATTAAATGGAGCAGATTGTTGAAATTGCTTCCCTTTGTAAAAGTTATCATTGTTATAATTGTAATTATTTCCCTTATTGGCATACCTGTCAGCACTAAAGGAACGATTTCGTGAAAAATTGTTTTGTTGTGCTGCAAAAGCAACAGGCAATTCATTCTTAATCTGCGCATTACTTAGATCCATGGTTGGGTGAGCAGTGGAAAAATTTTTTGCATGTTCTTCTAAGTCTGTCATTGATAAAGGTTTCCGTTCGTGTAAAAATGCGAGAAATGTAGGATTTACAGACGATAGTACCTTATCGCGCATCAGTAAATCGAAGAGACCTTCATAAGACTTTTCAATTTTGGATAATTCAATCCATCTTTCTAGGGTTAGTCGTATTTGTGACAGAAAATCAATGAAATTTCTGCTTGATTGCGGTAGCAATGTACGAAATCTTAATCGGTATTCATCTTCTGTCATTTGAAATTTCTTCAGAAGTTCGGCTCTAAGAGCATTATAATCATTCTTCTCATTAATACTGGTAGTATGATAAACTGCTAAAGCATCTCCAGTAAGTAACCTGGATAAATATGTGCAATACAGTGTTTTATCCACGTTATAAGACCTACAAGTGGCCTCAAATCTATCTAGGAAAAATATTACGTCATCCGACGGGGGATTAAATTTAGGTAATTTAAGGTGAATTTCCTTAAAATGATCATGTCTGGATGAAGTTTGGCTTTCAAAAGTTCTCTGAGAATTAGCTTCCTGAGTTAACCTAAGTCTCTCATATTCTGACTCTGCTAATTTCAGTTCATGCTGTCGTTTTTTATCATTCTCTTCCATCTCAAGCTGAAGTCGTTTTGTGTTTTGTTCAGCTATTAATCTTCTTTCTTCCATTTCTTTTTGTTTATTTTCCATTTCTTTTTGTTTAATTTCCATTTCAATTTTAAGTCTTTCTTCAGCCTCTCTTTGCTTCTGTTCTGCCTCTCGCTGAAATCGTTTCTCTTCTAATTCAGCGGCTAATCTCATTTTTTTCTCCTCTTCCTCAGCTATAAATTTCCTCTTCTTTTCATCCTCCTCAGCAGTTAATCTCATTTTTTTCTCATTCTCCTCAGATTCAATCCGTTTTTGATCTGCCTCAAATTGAAGTTTTTCTAGTCTTAAAGTTTCTAACTTTCTCTGTTCGGCTTCTATTTCTTGAGCTTTCCTATATTCTGCAAGTGCAAATGCTTTTGCTTCATCAGGAGCCATCTGAAGAGCTTTTGCTTGCTTAATGAAATAATCTAGTGAATACATTATGCTTTATAAGTAGTCACAATACTCTTGATTTATAAAATGATAATTAATCAATGTAAATTAATTAACCTTGTTACTTTGCCAAGTGTACGTCGTTCCTGTCCTAGAACGGTATCTTTTGTTATCATATAGTTATGAAATATATCAATAATCAATATAGTAATTTATGTAATGAAATGTCATGTAATCAACAACGTGAAAGACAATAGAAACATTACCGACAAGACACAATAATCAAAGACGAATGAACACAATCGTAGAAATCAACAAAAATAGAAATGTATAACTAAAATAGAATATCGTAAAAAATTTACGATGATAACTACGACCAGATATTCAACAGGACAATTGACAATACAGTGTAAAAACATAGGTTTTGTAAAAAAAAAACTGAACGACAGGAAAGGTGAGACGGACGCATAATACAAACAAAATTCATCATAAAACTAAATTCGAGTAAAAATAACTACGAGAACAACAATTAAAACTTGACGGAACAGCTAAACAGATACTATTATAAGGAACAATTAGCGATCGGAACTTCGGCAAGCTTTCTAGCCTTGAACCGGAATTATCGCTCAATTGAAACTTACAAGTTGAGCCCTACAGAACGTCTGACGAAGAGCCCGAATTGGCTTCGAGATGGATCTCGTTCGTCAGATCAACCTCCCTACCTCCCACGAAGAATGCACAACATATAACATATAACATGGAAAATATAAATATGGACATTAGTATAGAAGGCACATCTAAACGTAATAAAATGGATAACGAAAACACGTTATACTCATCTCGCGTGTGCCGGAAAAAACAATGTGCCTCGTCTCCGTGGATGTACGTCTGAGGATAAATACTTCGCTCTGCGTATATAACACCAGCTCGCACGTAATAATGGCGAATAGGTGATCCCAAGGCAGTCAGTCACTGTACAACTTGACGTGGAGGTTGATTGATGACCTTGAACAATTGAGTTGATTTTGATTCATTAACACGCTAGGATCCAAATTTGAGATGATGTAGCCTTGAAAGTACAAATCTTCTTTTCAAACGATAATTTGATTGAGTACGTTCCTGTGAAATGAATTCCAGACCACACTGGCATACCATTTACTGTTGGGTCGTTCATACTCATAGTCAAGAGGTAGTTGTAAGCTAGTGTATGGTGTCACTGGTCTATGCTAGCTTAAAATACGCGAATGGTTTTCTCAATGAAAATATCTGAGAAGTGTTCTTAAGTTGAACTCCAACAAGCAATAGTCAATTCTCCAATTCAGGACTGCACGCAAGTCGTTGGTGAAAGTACATGTTATTTATTGACACGATACAGACGGGAATACACAAGACGATCATGGTTACAGATTACAGATGCAAATGTCATACTTTAAAGTTACTGATCATACTCTTAAATTCTTGGAGATTCTTCAACAATCAAGTCCTCTTCTGTCCAAGTGAGCTGAGGATCACTTCTGTTCTCCGTTAATATATAATTACAATGAAGTCCGTTGACCTTCTTCCAAGGACGTCTATCGTGGTAAATGGATTCATGTTCAAGGATCAATCTTTGATATCATACCCGTAAAATTCCCAGACTTTCTTCATACAATACTTATGTAGCATATATATAATCCAGATAAAGTTATACACGGCAATACAATCAGGTTAGAGTCTTCTGTTGACTAACCTCTCCCAAAATCCATGCCATGACTTTGGCATTGACGAAACGGCATATTAAAACATGAGAAGCATACAAAAATTAATTTAACTTCGTATCCTCGTAGGTATCCTCCCTCTACGGTAATTCAAACAAGGCAATCGACTCCGTTAGTCCATTCTAGGAATGACATACGACGATGGATTCCCGCTAGACCATAACTAGGAGCGGCCTGATACTTCAATTAAAATCAATAAACATTCAATATGAAATGGGGCGACACTTACATGATACTTCCACAATTGGCTTCGACATGAAGACCAATATCTATATCAATAGAACTAATGGCTTCCACCAACTTGCCACGAATACAAGAAAAATTCCACGGCCATAAACATGGTCCGTACTGCCCCGTTCAAAACATGACGTCACAATTCCCACACTAGGTTACCCGTGCGTCCAAAGCAACTCACACTGCATTGTGCACGTCAGTGCGTGAATCAATCGAACGCACAAATAATATAACTATATTAAGACTGGTGCGTACATTTGGCAGGACCGAAGACTACCCCCTTAGGTAATAAATGTACGTAACACCATCATTTTTGTATTTTGACGTTAATTTCATGACCGCTCCTGGCCTTAACCAAGCCTATATTGGGAAGAAAACAAACATTTAACCAAAATGACAATCCTATGCTATCACGCGTAAAGTGTGATCTCCTATCCTCTCCGTCCTCTAATTAAATTAAAAGGCACACGGTATTTTAAGCTTATACTATCGCGCTTCGCTTAGCAAGTACGGATTTGGGTTTTAGGCATTCCCCCCCGTCCCCCCCCCCCCCCCCACTTTTCGACCTGGTAAAACACTCAGCGCGCGATGTCAGTTATAATTAAATTATGACTACGCCCTTAACAAATATCGCCTGCCATTACTAGTTAGTTGATTGTTGGCGTCTATCGGTTTTAAACACATGATATGAACACTAGTCATTAAAAAAAATTTACACACAAAGAAATATAATGCGCATACTACTCTGTCACTTTATCCGTCACTCTTAACATTATACTTAAGTCAGCTAAAAAATGGTTGATGGATTTTACATTACTGAACCCTGGTAAGAAAATATCCGCGCGTTTTGCTATTTCGCCAGTCTTATCGCTAGGGAATAGCAGTGAATAAAATGGTAAAACTTTTAACACATTTAATATTTAAGCACAATTTAAATTATTACCACAATCAGAACCTTAAATCCCCACGGGACAATTTAACATATTTAGCGAATAAAATGGTTCCTAGTCTGGCGTGCTTAGATTTATCCAAAATTTCTGAGCGACTGATAACTGACTAGGAGAGATGGCTGAATATATACAGATTTTGTGTAATATCTACAAAGGATGCGATACTTCACACCTTCTGGGTTTTGGGGGAATTCAGAAATCTAACTTTCCCGAGATGAAAGGTGAACGGCCGTCTTAGATTGTCTCCCCCTGCCGTAGATCAAATACTTAAGAAATATTTAAGCCCCTGAAATTTTGAGCATCAAACAGTTACACGGCAAAAATTCTGCCTGTCGATTCCCCTTCAAAGAACCCTATTATCTCTACGCGCGCTTCTGTCTGTCAAAATTGATGATTGGCAAATCGCTCGCGTGATAATTCAGATAAACGAATCATAACTCGCTGACTGTTATCTGGCCGGTGGCGGGCTAACTAATAGGTCTGTTTGTAAACACTAATTAGCGCATGTAAGACAGGAAAAATAGGCGTGTCTTCAAAGGTGAGTCAACAACAGCGAATTGCGTGGTAAAAAAAAAAAAAAAGGTAAAGGAACCCGTTACACGCCCATTGAGGCATATTGGGAATATGGTGTTAGGCCCATATTATCTTGACCGTCGGCACACTAGGGGTGATGTGGTCGGCATCACGCCGGCCGCCTTAACCTTCCCAGAGTAGCTCTGGTACCCATTTGGGGCTGGGTCGACCCAGGAGCCGTTTGTGGCCTAAAAATTTTCCGCCTCATCTGGGGATCGAACCATAGACCACTGCGCTAGGAAGCCAGTGCACTAACCACTATGCTACCGCGGCTCCGAATTGCGTGGTGGCTTTAGCAAAACGTAAACGCTAATTAAAGGAAGCAAACGTGGTCAGATCTACTTGCTATATTTACGTCACACGTTACAGTAGTCTTGCTATTAAATTAAATTAACTAATAGCACGTGTCATAATATTGTCAACAAACCGTTTATAGTATATGATTTTTCTGTATATAAAATTATGCCGACTCCTCTTGTATGTTTAATTTTTCCCGAATAAATTAATCTGTAGTTGTCAGAATCAATTTTACGTTTTCCATTATATTGCATTTCAGAGAATTATATCAAATTTATATTAAATTATTTCCATTTCCGTCGTGATATTATCACAGTTTGAAACAGGGGGTCGGAGTAGCTAAAAGGTATGGCGTCCCGCCTCTAGTTCTAGAGGTACCGGGTTCGATTCCCAGTTGTGGGAATATAATTTATGGAAATTATTTTCAGAACCAGTGGTTCTAATGTTGTCATACTCCCCCCTGGTCTCCTGGGTAGTGAGATCAAAAGCCTAGCCTTCTCGGATAAGGGCGACAAAAATAGGAAGTCTGGTGTACAAGTTGCGCACGTTAAAAATCCCTCGGCAGTTGGGAATCGTGAAGAGTAGGCCTGTCAGGCCTCTGCCCTGGCAAAATTTTAAAATTAGAAACGTACTCACCACAAACATATTTATAGAATGTGTGATTCTTATTTACACACATTGGGATTCGTGCCGGTGCTACGGAGTTCGTGCACCGTGCTGAGATCCTCCTTGTGTGATCTAAGGGAGAAGATCGGAGCACTGAAGAGTAGTCCGTATGCAATGAAGATAGTCCTTAAAAATAAACCAATCATTCTCCACAATTGTCATTACATTCTAAATTCTTGTAGTCCAGATATCGTTAATTGTAATATTGCTTACAGTACCTCGATGACGGTCACGTATCACCTGTAACACATGATGTTCCTTATCAGAAGAGATGAGTTTACTTGAACGCCAATTAAATCATTATTTTTTCACTGAACGCTGTTTTGATTCGTAACCATAAGCAGCTGCAGCACGACAGAAATCTTCCCTTGCCGTCCGTCAGTTTGTGAACAGGGAATATCCGTTAGCCTTTCAATAAAATGCTTAAAATGGTAGGCTGTGGGAAGGGTAGACACGTGATTGAAAAATAAAATATTGATGATATTGACGATGATAATGATAATCATGATATGGATGAAGATGAAAAGAAAGATATAGATGAGAGAGAGAGAGAGAGAGAGAGAGAGAGAGGGGGGGGATAAGGAGAAAAGAAGAGAAGAGAAAAGAAGAAGCGAGGTAGACGCACGTGATAGAAAAAAACATGAAAACCATGAAGATAGTAAGGTTAATACATGCTGAGAGGAGAAGTAAAAGGTTGGGAAAAACATAAGAACAAGGAGTTGGAGGTGAATGTGTAGAAGAAAGAAACGGAAAAATACAGAAGAAAAGGACTCTAATACAATACACCAAAATCTGTAGGGTCTGTGACGAAATTAGTTGTGCCCTTTTCATAACTGTCGTTCTCTCCGGCAGTATCAATTCAATTCTTCATTTCTTCACCGATCGTCCTATTATTTGGCATATATTATGCACTTACATTTTTGCTCTGACCACTCACTAGACTTGTTTACTTTTCGCCAGGTGAATCGTAGTAATACAAGGCTAATTAGACAGGTCAGTAGATAATACTTTATCACATAAGTCGTCTAGCCACCTTTGACAGAGCCGGTCAATGTTGACACACAGGTGGTATCGCTCGATCGACGGAAAGAAATCCGTCTGGGAGATGCACTCGTAAACACAGGTGATATTTGTAATCGCTTCCGCTGGGTCATCTCTGTATCAATATTACAGATAACCTGTCAGAGGAGACAATATGGGCGGAAGGTATGAGTCAGGAAACTAGTTCACCGATGTGTTTGTGAGTTTGTACATATACAATTGGAAGCATTCCTGCCATATTTGAAAGAGATCACGAGTTTAAATTTTAAAATTTGATATTTTAAAACACGCGGGGGAAAGTAAGGATTTAACACCACGACCCATATAGTTCTAAAGAGCTTACCATTGGTTTAATTTGAGAGCCGGAATAGACAATGACTTTCATTGGCAAGGTAGTCTAAAAGTACAATCTGGGACTTGAACTGAGAAAGGGAAATATAATCTAGCGAAGTCGGAGACATATATCAGACTGCATCGCAACGTCAAATTAGCAACTTCCATGAGCCAGAGAGACATCAGACTAATATTCCAGAATTAAAAGTGACAGGTTAACGTATTTGGGCGTCTTTATAACTTAAAAGAGAACCCGCATTTTTAAATACTAAGTCTGGAAACTTAAGGAATCAGAGCACCCATCATAAGAGGAATACTAAAATTTCCCAGACCAAGTGTTTGAAGAATCTAAACAAAGTTGCTGTGTCCATTCTACTGTGCCACTAGATTGCATATCTCATTGGGGTAAGTTGTGAACATATAGTTTAAAATGTGAATCGTGACATGTCTGTACTTGCTAAGTGGTTATATCAGTTATAGGAGGCTGGCAACCTCAACATATGAAAATAGTATATTCATAAACCACTACAGCAAGCGCTGGTGATTAATTCTAGCTAGTAGTATAGAACACCGACAGCAGAGGAGACCACAGACTCCAAATGGAGCAGTGAGAAGTGATGATTACATCACATGTGTCTAAAGTGTATAGCATCAATTGTGAGATATTTGTACCTTGTTAATTGTAATTCAGGCAAGCCATTGCCCTCGCGCTGTCTAGACATATTTTCCCCATTAAAGTAATCATAAAAATAACGGTGATTTCTAATCCTATTCCCTGAGTTATACTGTGTGTACTCAGGGAGAATAATTATTCAGAGAGGCTAACATTGGTGGGTGGGCAGCGAGACAATGCGCCTGTTAATTTGTAGCCCACAAATGTACTTAGCAGAGGCATTTGCTCTTTTATTTTTCCTAAAGTTCGTAGTTCGAAGCTACAAGACGGTTCTTAGCACCAGACCGGTCTGAAGTGAGAATCTTCGCCACTATCTTTGTGATTCAAGAGATGTGTTTGACACCAACTACCTACAGTGGACACGTTGTGAAGACACCCACCTAGACATTAGGAGGGACGTTCATCTAGACGCCTCTAGAGAAGAGTCCTCATCACAAAAAACATGACAACGACCCAGTGCAGTACTCAGCAAGCTAAGTCTTTTGTAACAGGCACACAACGGACACTAATAACCATCAGTCCTCAATTAAGTCTCAGTGAAGATAAATTTTTAAAACTCCTAAAATCATCTTCATCCTTATTTATTTAAATTTGTTAAAGACTAATTGATTGTTAAATTTGTTTTACGTTATTTTACAAATTCGTAGTTGATTCAGTTCTTATAGATAAGAGAGCGCATGTATGATACGAAAATCTTTAATAAGCCATAGAGCGAAAATTAACTATAAAAGGAATTTCGCTGAATTAACTCAGCTGGTGGCTCGAACAAGCCAAACCATTGCTTAAAACGTTACAAAAGGCGGCGGATCAGATATAAATGAATAGTGCTCTGCCTTATGTAGCATTGTTCTTGATTTGTGAATTATCTTGTTGAAACTATCTTGTGATAGAAGCGTCATTATCCTTCTATCTACAGCTCAGCCAAGAGTAATCTTGTGCGACGTTAGACACCTTTGACGACCCATTTTAGTTACTCTTGAGTTTTGGCCACTAGTGGACCATTACTGTAGAGCAAAGGGGAGGCAATTGTCGTGAAAGGGTCACAAGTAACAGTTTGAGAAAGGGGATCCTAACAGCTGTTTTCCAATTCATTTTGCCTACATTCCGCTACATTTGATCTATATTTCACATAATATTTCCCACATTCTAGTACATTTATCTAAATTTCATCACATTTTATCTACATTCCATCTGCAGTCAATATCATGTTATCTAAATTACATCTCATTTTATCTACATTCTGCTACATTTAACCTATATTCCTGCACATTGTACGTACATTCTTCCACATTTTACCTATTTGCAACGATACTTTTTCCTACATTCCACCACTTTTTTACTACATTCACCACGTTATTCTTACATGCATCACAAATGTATGTGCTTATTTCTTTCATTCTTAACCACCACTTAGGAGCCGCGCTAGCGTAGTAGTTACCACACCGCTCTGGCGACCGGGTGATCCAGGATCAAACCCGGGCGACGGCATTTGAGGATTTTTCGTCGACTGGGATTTGGACTGGATTAACTCGAGACCTAGCGAGAACATTTGAAGGAGTGTCGTCGACCAGGGATTGGCGGCTCCTGGGCCGACCCAGCTATAATGGGTACCTCCGAAATCGGCGAGTATCTGCCTGAATGGCGAGGGACACCTGTCTCTGTACAAGAAAAAAGGGATACTCACGTAAAATCAATGTCAGGTTAGACATTAACAATAACCTGAGATTTCGCCTCGAGTATTAGCGGGAGTACGAAAAAAAAAAAACCACCACCTGCCATAGCAGTCAGTGGCCATCACACCTGGTGGCGTCTTGTAGGGCAGCAGCAGACAGCTTCCACTTTATTCGGTCGGCGCCATTCTTTGTGCAGTGCCCCAGCTCTGGTTCATTCCTTGCATCTCGGTCTCTACAGGTCTCCGCCAAGTTGTTTTTGGTCAGCCTCTCTTTCCCTTTCCTTCATGTACATTTTATGTACAATCTAACCACATGTTCCCAGATTCCACCACATTTTTCCTACATTCCACCATATTCTATCTACATTCCACTACATGTTACATACATTCCACACATAGTATATACATTGTGCCACATGTTGCCTTCATTCCATCATATCTTATTTATATTTTACCTTCACTTCCTAACAGTTTATCTGCATTCCATCTTATTGCATCTGTATTTTGGTCCATTTACTTACATTCCATCACATTTTACTTCAAAGTTACCACATTTATCTACATTCCGTCAAAGTTATCCTTGATTCAGCCACTTTTCGCTTACATTCTGCTCCGTTTTACATACATTCCGCCACATTTTTTCTACATTCCGTCACAGTTATCCTTGATTCAGTCACTTTTCGCTTACATTCTGCTACGTTTTACTTACATTCCACCACATTTTATCTACATTCCACATGTTACTTATAAAAAAGGATACACAATATTCCTCTCTTGTCACCTAATGACAAATGTACATTTTCTGCAGCACCAAAAAAAAAAAATCTAAACAGTAAAATACATATTTTAATATTTTATACCTTCAGAACAAATACACGCATCTCGCCATACTTTATCTAGAGGGGAAAAAATATATATATTCAATAAAATATTTATCTAGGAAGACAGCAAACATATTATATTTTACATAAAAGGTAAGAAAAACACATACGCAGGATTCCGTGACTGACAAATTGGCGGTTAGCACTCGAGGTTTCTTCCCCTTCTCCAAGTTTGTCAACATTCGATGCTAAAATCCTCTGAGTAAACGCTTTAACCATGGCCGGCGTTAAGAGGATTTTGTCTGAATCAGCGGACTTTAAGCATGTCATTCGTTCCAGACAAATGAATCGTTGGAAAGAAAGAAAGAAAAAAGGAAGGGTGGAAAGAATGATTGTGGACAGAATCGAAATGAACTAATGATGAGTGGGGGAAAAAATTGCCCGGAGCAGAATATGGAAGCTAGAAATAAAATGAGAATAAAGATTGGATGTAAATATACGTCAGAAATTGGTCAGTTTTTTAGCCTTTTTATCTTTCCTCGGTCGCCGTAGGTGTCAAGCTTCTTCAGGCAATCACATTATATTATTGGACTATTTCGTGTTGCATGTGATCGTTAGGCTAACTTCTCTAGCACGTTTCGAGTAATCCGTCATCATCGTCAATCTTCAAATCCTCAAGGATCACGTGTTTTCATCTTATGCCTGTCACGTGACATCTGCTCAAGGTATTTCAATGTCTTCTTCAACCTGTTCATGTCTGTCATCAGTTCTCTTCCTCCTGTGATCATTGGTCTCTCACTCACCTCTCTCACCCACCTCTCTCACTCACCCACCTCTCTCACCCACCTCTCTCACTCACCCACCTCTCTCACCCACCTCTATCACCCACCTCTCTCACCCACCTCTCTCACCCACCTCTCTCACCCACCTCTCTCACCCACCTCTCTCACCCTGGGGATTCGAGAACAAGGACTGACAGGTAATGATATCAACAGATTTCCTCACCTTGTGTCCTATCCATCTCCTGCGTCTACTTCTGATGTTCTGTTCCACTGGCATTTGTTTGGTTCATGTCTTCAGTTCCACATTAGTGATCTTGTCATCAGTTCCACATTAGGGATCTTGTCATCAGTTCCACATTAGTGATCTTGTCATCAGTTTCACATTAGTGATCTTGTCATCAGTTCCACATTAGTGATGTTGTCATCAGTTCCACATTAGTGATCTTGTCATCAGTTCCACATTAGTGATCTTGTCATCAGTTCCACATTAGTGATCTTGTCATTAGTTCCACATTAGTGATCTTGTCATCAGTTCCGCATTAGTGATCTTGTCATCAGTTCCACATTAGTGATCTTGTCATTAGTTCCACATTAGTGATCTTGTCATTAGTTCCACATTAGTGATCTTGTCATTAGTTCCACATTAGTGATCTTGTCATTAGTTCCACATTAGTGATCTTGTCATTAGTTCCACATTAGTGATCTTGTCATTAGTTCCACATTAGTGATCTTGTCATTAGTTCCACATTAGTGATCTTGTCATTAGTTCCACATGAGTGATCTTGTCATTAGTTCCACGTTAGTGATCTTGTCATCAGTATCACATTAGTGATCTTGTCATCAGTTCCACATTAGTGATCTTGTCATCAGTTTCACATTAGTGATCTTGTCATCAGTTCCACATTAGTGATCTTGTCATCAGTTCCACATTAGTGATCTTGTCATCAGTATCACATTAGTGATCTTGTCATCAGTATCACATTAGTGATCTTGTCATCAGTTCCACATTAGTGATCTTGTCATTAGTTCTACATTAGTGATCTTGTCATCAGTTCCACATTAGTGATCTTGTCATCAGTTCCACATTAGTGATCTTGTCATTAGCTCCACATGAGTGATCTTGTCATTAGTTCCACATTAGTGATCTTGTCATACCACTTCAATCCCTATGTTCTACGCAAGCTACCATTTCTGGAACTTGTTGGTTGTGTTTGTTGTTCTCCATGTTTCAGAGCCACACAATAGGACTGACTTGACATTTGAACTGAAGATTCTGAATTTTTTTGTGATGGACTTGATTTATTTTGATCTCCGTATACGTATTTCCTAATGCAATGAAAGCTCCTCTAACGTTTTGTATTCTTATTCTGATATCATTGTCTGTCCCTCCAACAGTTTATATATTGCCGCCAATGTACGAGTGTGTATGATTCTACATCTAGCAGTGGCGTTTCTTCCAGTACAATATTTTTTTATAGTTTCCTGCATTTATTCTTATTATCTGTCTTCTCCCTGTGTATTTTATCCCTCCATTTTTTTTCGGCGCATCTGACTCTTTCGTTCGTGCTCCTGGAATAGAAAGTGCATGAAGAAGTTAAAAGATGATAGATCATCTACATTTTAATTTGCTTTCAAATTGATTTCTAGTATCCATTGTAATCGAGAAATGATTGCTGTAATGCTGACATTGTAATAAACAACAACCGAAACGCTTTAGACGTCCATGGATATTGTGCAGCATCATATAAAACAAACTGGTACACGAATCACTACTACAAGAGAACGTGATTGCTGTGATAAGAGTGTTCCTTAAATTGTCGTGCAATAGGACAAGTGGAAGATGAAATAGCAGACTGTAACATTCATTAATATGAATAAACACAAACAAGCAATGATTACTTTGTCCACTATCTCCTCGGTAACATAGCACAACAGGTTTAATATTTGGAAATGCGTGGAGTATTTTGTCCCAAGACATGTTATCCTTAATCGTTAGTTTACAATTGACATCCCAACGCTCCACATTATACCAGGTTGCTGTAATACGTACGTGCTCGATCTTCAGATCTGTATCATGTCATCATCTTCGTCAATATCACCATCATCATAATCTTCATCAGCATCGCGAATATCACCATCAAGAACCATGCCAGTTGGTGTAGGCGATCTTGCATCCCCCACCATTGACTAGCACACGCATCTTCATTCTCTCATAAACAATTACACATGTAACTGAAATGGCCTTACGGAAACAGATACAACGTTTATGCAAATAGAAGTGGTGTAGCACGAAGCTAGCTTTAAAATAAAATTGAATTAGTAAGTGGAACAAATGAAATGCAGCACGTTGTCCGTAAAGGATAAAACTAAATTGTTGAGAAAATAGACACTTGAATTCTTGTTATCTTCCCAACTTCCTGTCTCGAGTTGTTTATCTATTCAATTGTTGGCTTCTATCAACGCTACGGTGGCAAACTGTCCAGTTACTTCTTTTTTTATCGTTCTCTGTATCTTGTCTCTTAAATCTTTCCAGTTGTCACAATATATTCCAAGTTTATTCTTCACATACAATGCCCAAAGAACATTGGACTTCTTCCATCTAATATAAGTAATTAATAACTGCCTTTTCACGCTTCCTGTTCTTGTATTCTGTCAACTTGTAAAAACCGATTACATATCATTTTCTTTATTAATTTATATATTTATTTCCTTTTCACAACGGCTTCTTCCAGGACATTCTTATTACTCTTTTTAGATATCCCATTGATTCATTACTGCACAATGCACAAACAAAGCTACGATGGTTTTGACCTTGCCATCAGTCGATTTAAATACTGGAGCCTTCGATAACCAGTTGCTGTAATTAGCTTAATCTCCAGCTTTTTATACCATCTCTAATGTAACAAATCACCAATTGCTCAGAACTAACCACTTTCATATTTTCTTTTAAAATACAACTATGAGAGACCAATATTTATGTTACTATATACGAATCAAGCAGCACTCCACATAATGGTCAATGGTTTCTTCAGAATAACATAACTTCCGTGTAGTTCCCGGGGGCGCAATAGGCGACTAACATGAAGTTGTGTATAGAGCTGACAACCGCATCACCTCAAACAAATTTATTCAGAAACCTGCGCTGCAGGAGCATGACATTTGACGTCGGCTTCCTGCAGCAGGGGCTCTATGCTCCTCAAGGAGCGGAAAACAAGAGATGAATGAAATGTAAAATACCGAATCTCTTGACAACTAACCCGTTCATGTACCAGATGTCAGATATGAATACCATCTCTGTAAATATAAGATACTAGAATCTCTAACGTACGGTGCCTAATCTTTAATAGTTAGTCCATCATCCATCAGGTATAATCATCATCGTCATTATCATCAACCTCTTCCTCATCCTCCTCATCATCATCGTCATCCTCAGCATGTCCATCATCTTCATCACCACCATCGTAATTTTCCTTTCCGTTTCTTATGGAGCATGGACCACAACTGCAGACGGTACGAAAACCTGCACCAGGCATTTCAAACCTTTTGTATCTGTGGTTTATATAGCTCTTTGTTTCACATGTTGAGGTTAAACAGTGCCATACACAACCTCATATTTGTGGCCTTCTACGACATGCCTGAAGCAGGTGTACACTAGGGTTCCCATTCGTCCCGTTTTCCCCGGGACAGTCCCGTTTTTATAATAAAATGTCCCGGTGTCCCGAATTTATTCCAAATGTCCCGCTTTTTAAGGATCCTTCCTGAAAAAAAAAATCTTTGCTTACCTATTGATCTTCAGTTAATAATTAACAAGATTTACCAGCATTTCCACATTTATTGTGTACGAGTTGAGGAACTCAAATCATTTTGCGAATTCACCAATACAGAATATAAAACTGTTTTGGGTAACAGTAAGACAAGATGGCTCTCTCTCTCTTGCATGCAGTCCAGAGAGTTATTGACATTTTCCCTGCATTGAAGTCATATTTCCTTTCCATTCACAAATGTCCTACCAGTCTCAAAAATTTCTTTGAAAATCCACTTTCAATTACACTCCTGCATTTCCTTGCCAGCCAGTTAAAAACCTTTTCTGATACCATCAAATGTGTTGAAAAGCAAGAGACAACAGTAATTGAAGTGAAGGATGAAGTAAACAAAATGGTGGACAAATTAAACTACAGGAAGACAGAAAAGTTTCTTACCACTACTGTGAGAAACCAGTTGCAAGAATTAGAAAAAGAAGGATACATAACAGTTGAAAAGTTTCAAAGCTATGCAGTATATTTCTATGACACCTGCATTGAATATATTCAGGAGTGGTGTACACCATTTCTTACGCCTCTTCAGTCTATGGATTGGATCAATTTGAAGGGAAAGGAGTCTGTGACTTGGAAGAACATCCAAGAAAGCTACATATTCAAGAAGACAGTGTCACCAAATTTTACTGTGAATGAAGAGGACTTATTTGATGAGTTTGCATGTGTGACAAAATATTGTGAAAGCAAATTTGATGTGTGGAGTGAACTGAAGGATCAAAGTGTCAGTGAAAAATGGTATGAGATGTTCGCTCATTTTACAAAGCAGGATATAAATGCTGAGAACCTGAAATGCCTAGTTAGTTTTTGTTTGGCACTGCCAGGATCCAATGCAGCTGTTGAACGTGTTTTTTCATTAATAAATGCGCTTTGGACAGACGAAAAAAACAGACTTAAAATTGAGACAGTGAAAGCTTTAACCATTATAAAGACCCCTTTTAAGGATTTCTCTTGTGCTGAGTTCTATGTCCAAATATCAGAAGAAAAAAAAACTTCTTGAACAGGCCCATAAATCTGAACAATATTCTGATGAATCTGAAATATAAACTTGACTATTGTGTATTTTTTAAAGGTGCGATTTTTCTAATTAAGTATGTTTGTAATTTAGAATTCTTTTTTAAAGTGGAAGTTGTGTTAGTTAATGTGTGTATTTTTATACCAGTATCTTATTTTAAGTGCAACATATAATATATAATAGATTTATTTGTGCTTTACCTTAATTTTTAACATGTCCCGTTTTTTTACAAAATGTCCCGGGTTTTTTAGGTAAAAATTTGGAAATGTCCCGGTTTTTAAACAAAACGTTATGGGAACCCTAGTGTACACCCATTCCTTCTTTGTCTCAATAGAGACCCCCCCCCCCCCCCCCCCCCCCCCCCCCCCCCCCACACCTCCCCCCACCCCCCCCCCCCCCCCCCCCCCCCCCCCCCCCCCCCCCCCCCCCCTTTCCCGGGAACTACTAATGTCCCATCATCAACAAAGCAAAATCGACACATCGATGAAACAGATTTGGCGTTGCTGAACAGACCCTACCAATATGGGTAAGTCTTGTCAGATTCTAATGTGCCTGTGGTTGTTCCCTCATTTTATTTGTTGAGGTAACATTGTAAAAAGCACCTGTTTATCCTAAAAACCTATACTGGCATGTATTTAATATTGGTTGGAGGTTTATTTATGTCAATCCGTATCTTCCTAGGGAAGACTGCCACAGTAGAGCTACTGACTAGGCGAACTGGTAGGTCTGCGAAATTCCTGATACAAAACTGTTTTAAGATAATCATGTTTTTATTGCTGCTTATTCTTTCCTTTTGTCTGGCTCTTCTTTCTTCTTATTCATCTTAGTGATGATAGACAGAGTTGTTAGAACTCTTGTCTCTCGCCGCAAAGTTACAAAATTAGTTTCTGGTTCAAAACTTAGTAGCGACACATTTCAGCTAGCCCAAATGTAAAGGGGTAACTGACTCAGATTTTAAGTTAGGTAAGACGAAGACAGCGAAGATTGGAACTAGTTACTTAACGTCATAAAGCTGAGGACCAAGTATAGCGAAGTCTCTAACACTTCACTCCCTGTCACAGTGTATGCTATGGCACTACCTTCACCTGTTTATGTCAGTAATAATGTCTTTGATAGCGTTACAAGGCAGTTCTTATTCTTTAATCCCCAGGATAAAATAAAGAGTCGTAGGCCGAATAAAAACACAATAAGAAGATACTACAGGTAGAAGGGGAAATAATGAAGAATAGATGGAATGACCTGGAGGTAATAGCACGGGACAGGCAGACTTTTAATAAGTTTTCTCCTTGAGGATTTAAAACAGGATGATAATGGTTTTGATGATGATAATGACGATGATGGCTATTGTCTGTCCCTCAACCTCTGAGATTAATTAGTCTTTCTACACTTATTTCCACATCTCGATCCCGGGAAATGTCAAGTCAGCTTCTTAACAATTCGAGACTTTCTTGATTTGACATAAATGAAGATTAATTAGCAAAAATTAAATGATTTCTTTTACGGGCAACGCTCAGAAGCAATGAGAAAGGGCTCTGTGTTGACAAGAAGAATAAATCATGTTGCGCTTTCTTTAACCGCTGCTCGTTAAGAACATTTTAAGCTGCTTTGCTTCATGCTAGAGAAATTTGAAAAACGATGATTTTATTGTTGATGACAATGATAAATCTGATGTTTGTGCTGATGGTAATAATGAAGCTCCAAATTAGAGGATTATTAACCGTGAAACTTTCTTTCAAAAAGTGGACAATCACACAAAACAAACAAAACGCAAAACGTAACGAGAGACTATTGGAACTTAGATATGCATTAAATAGGTAAGCAAAACAGAAGTAGAAAGGTTATACAAACTGATTACAATTTACGAAACCAATCGCACATAGTTCGACCAACTGGTTAGAATTCAGAGTAACCAGTAGCGTGACGTTCATGCAGCTGGTTAGAATTCAAAGCAACCAGGTCTACAGTGTTCGACCAACTGGTTAGAATTCAGATTAGCCAGTTACACAAAGTTTCAACTGGTTAGGATTCAGAACAAACAGTTGCACAAATTTCAACCTGAATTCATAACAACAAAGTACAAAGTTAGATCTATTGTTTAGAATTCATAGCAGCCAGTTGAAAAGTTTGACCAACTGGTTAGAATTCAGAGCAACTAGAGCGAAGGTCGACTAGCTGATTAAACCTCAGGGCAACCGGTAACAATATCCTATGCTACGCCAGCGACGTCGAGATAAAAATGCTCGAAGATCCTAAAGGTAATATCAATCTAAGCCTGCTTCACTGTTCTCTCTCTCTCTCTCTCTCTCTCTCTCTCTCTCTCTCTCTCTCTCTCTCTCTCTCTCTCTCTCTCTCTCTCTCTCTCTCTCTCTCTCTCTCTCTCTCTCTCTCTCTCTCTCTTTCTCTCCCTTTTTTTCTTTTTTTTCCTAAACAGTTTCTTCACTGTTTCATTCACTACTTCACCTTGGAGGAAAACAAGATTCCCAGAGTTAGTTCAGATCATACTAGAAGAGATGACAAAAAAGCATCCGAATGAATGTATAAAGGAAGCAAGCATATAGCTATGGGATACATCAATAAGACACGCACTCAAGCACACAAAGCAAATACTTATATATATATATATATATATATATATATATATATATATATATATATATATATATATATATATATATATATATATATATATATATATATATATATATATATATATATATATATATATATATATATATATATATATATATATATATATATATATATATATATATATATATATATATATATATATATATATATATATAAAGTAGAACTCCATTTATCCGAACCCCAATTATCCGAACATCCAATTATCCGAACACTTTTTCCAGAAAAAAAAATCAGACGCCACCAGTCACGTTAGACTACATTTCTGAATCTTTTGATGCGGCAAGCTTCAAATGTGTGCGAACAACTTGTAGAGGATGGTATGGACTAATGGTCGGTCGCTTACGTACAGGATGTCAGTTAGATCATAAAGTCAGTTAATATCTGGTTTACCAATCCAGCGTACGTGTGCGTTCTAGGCAGAACACTGGCTAAACAGACAGTTCAACTAGGAAAAGGTGAAACTGTGTCTTCACTTGCGAGGATTTTCAATGTTGGGAAAGTTACCGTCTCTGACATCAAAAGTAACAAGGATAAAATTATGAGTTTTGCATCGAAATTGGATAGTGAAAATGGGTCGAAGAAACGTACGTAAAACCATGAGAAAGGCGAAAGATTTGAAATTGGAAGAGGCTTTGTATATATGGTTTGTGCAAAGAAGAAGCAAAGGGGAACCTTTCTCTGGCTCTCTATTGTGTGAAAAGGCACTTCAGTTCAACAATCAACTTGACGGTCCTCCTGACTTTAAGGCTAGCCAGGGATGGTTAAGAAACTTTAAATCTCGTCATGGCATACGAGAATTGGAGATTCAAGGGGAATCTTTATCTAGCGATGCAACTGCCGCTGAAAATTTTAAAGAAACATTCTTGGCTTTTTTTGGAAGAAGAAGGTTATTCACTCGATGATGTGTACAATGCCGATGAGACTGGCTTATACTGGAAATCATTGCCTCAAAAATCACTTGCATCTCAGCGCGAAGCAGCTGCCCCTGGGTTTAAAAAGTGCAAAGAGAGAGTAACAATTTTGGTAGCCGCGAATGCCAGTGGAAGTCATCGTTTACCGGTGCTAATGATCGGCAAAGCCAAAAAACCACGTTGTTTAAAGAATGGGACATGTCTCCCATTGTGCTGCAAAGCACAGAAGAGTGCTTGGATGAATAGTGAAATATTTCTTGATTGGTATACAAATCAGTTCATCCCAAATGTGAAGAGGTTGAGAGAACAAGAAAAGAAAACTGGAAAAGTAATTTTTCTACTGGACAATGCACCATCTCATCCAGAGACGGATACATTGAATGCAGTTGATGCAAATTTTAAAGTAATTTTTCTGCCTCCCAATGTAACAGCACGGATTCAACCAATGGATCAGGGTGTTATAGCAAAGCTTAAAAAGATGTACAAGAAGGAAGGCCTGCGTCGTTTATTGTTGGCTGAAGATGAAGAAAGTGTGGTGGCGTTTTCCAAAAAGCTTAATCTCAAAGACTGCTGCTATATGTTAGCTGATGCTTGGACCACCCTGTCACAAGATAATCTCAACAAGGCTTGGAATAGATTGCTTGGGGAAAAAAGGAGGAAATGAAACTACTGCAGTGGACACAAATGATGATTGTATAAATGAAGTTGTGGAACTGTTTCAAGCAATGCCCGGATTTTCGGACTGTGACAAAGATGATGCCCACATGTGGCTAGAAGATAATAATGATTCTGGTTTTCAGTTTTTGAATGACGAAGAAATTTTGTCTTTTGTGCAAGAAGAAAACCAAATACATGTAGTGACCGATGATGAAGACTCCTCAGAAGTACATGATGTACTTGTAGATTATGAAGAAAACCCAAAACGTCGACCAAGTCCTGAAAAGGCCTTTATAGCACTAGAAACAGCGATGGCTTGGTACGAGCAAGAAGATGACAGCTGTCCTACACAGCTTCTGCTGTTGAAGAGAATGCGGGACTTAGCAGCCAAAAGGAGACTATCCAGTTTGGTGCAAAAGAGGATTCCTCATTATTTTAAATAGTGGGCTACATCTGTGCAAGTACATGTATACGTAAGTTGCGCCTGGTTCTGAATCGTTTGTAATGTTATTTTGAAAACATTTCTCTTTCTTAAAAAAAATAATTAATACAAGTAGTACATGCACTGCAGTATAATGAAAGATTTTGGTGATACAGTGATCTAATACAGTGTGGGTATTATTATTACAGTACAAGTAAATATGTTTTCTAGTGTATTTTCCTTGTGATGGTTAATTATTTTTAGAAATATGTGTACATGTACTCGATACATTATGTAATCCAATTATCCGAACATTTGATTATCCGAACGATGCTGGGTCCCATGGGGTTCGGATAAATGGAGTTCTACTGTATATATATATATATATATATATATATATATATATATATATATATATATATATATATATATATATATATATATATATATATATATATATATATATATATATATATATCTTCTTCTTCTTCTTCCGTCCTTAGCCAAAGACCGACCAAGCAGTCAGAGGCCATCACGCCTTGTGGCGTCTTAAGGGCAACAGCAGATTGATTTTCTCTGTTGTAGTTTCCCATCACGCCTAGCGGCGTCTTTAGGGCAACAACAAATAGATCCATCTGCCGTTGTTTCCGTAATCGGTGTGACAAGCCAACGGGTGATCAGCCCATTGGGCATATATATATATATATATATATATATATATATATATATATATATATATATATATATATATATATATATATATATATATATATATATATATATATATATATATATATATATATATATATATATATATATATATATATATATATATATCAACAACTATGCTGATGCTGAAGCACTAAAACAGCTGCAAAATCCTTCACGGAAAGCAAGGATTACGCTAGTGCCAAATTAGTGGTCCTCAAAGGTGCCCAATATTTCAAACCTGGTCAAAGTAATCATAAAAACAACGAATTTGACGGCCTCTTAGAAGCACTAATGGAAGCCAGCAATAAAGTGAACAAAGTAAGAATACAGTGAACTCATGCACATTGCAAGATATTGAAATAAAAAGGCAGACAGCTTTACCAAAGAAGGAGGGAGTAACAATGAAACTTAAAACAGGACAACATATGAAGAGATAAAAGCAATAATTTAAAATAACTGCAAAGAAAACATCGTTCTCAGACACTGTGACGACGAATCAGTTCTTAATTTTCATGTAACCAACTTTGCTCTTTGCCATTCCTTTTTTACCTTTTCATTTGCTCAGTATCTTTTGCTTACGTCCGCACCTACCGATATTATCTTTGCATTGCGGTAGCTCAGTGGTTAGTGCATTGGCTTCCTAGCTCGGTGGTCCATGGTTCGATTCCCAGTTGAGGTGGGATTTTTTAGATCGCAAACGGCTCCGCGGTCTACCCAGCCTAAAAAATTGGGTACCAGAGCAACTCTGGGAAGGTTAAGGCGGCCGGCATGATGCTGACCACATCACCCTTAGTGTGCCGATGGGCAAGAAAATATGGGCCTAACACCATATTCCCAATATGCCTCCATGGGCGTGTAACGGGATCATTTACCTTTACCTTTGCTGGGTTGACCCCAAGTACTTTACTGGCCCGCTACATGTCTGACATATTTATCTTCTATGTGGCTATTGACCACAAAGCCACATTGAGTTGGTTGATGTTGATGGTCAGAATTATTTCATAAGCCAGACGGATTAGGCTGTCTATTCACATACTAAATGCATAACCACATACGCTCATCTGGTGATGTCTAATAGTGATAAATCATATTATCATTTAAGAGATCATGTGGAAGCGACGTGCAAAAAATTGCTATAAACAGCTATGGGATTATGTTGAGAGCACATCATGGGGCGAAGCAATCTTGATAAAGTTAGACTTAACGGGATTGCTGCGCACCAAGCTGAGCCTCATCAAAATGCAAAAATTAGAGTCGTTATCTATGACAAAGTAACGTATCGAGGGATGGCGTAGAGGAGAGTCTGTGTCTACGCTTGGGAGCGTATAGACATGTCCGCATATTTGGCTAGTCCACTTATTAACGTGTGGTGGAATCCACTTTAACAAGGGTTCTTAAGGAATCTATGTTTGACGGTGAACCTAAGTAAAGGTATATGTAGATATATAAGTATTTCAGTGTGGTATAGCCACGGATTCAGAATATATAAATCCACAGTGTTAAACTGCCAAGATGGCCAGAAATGTATATTAAAGAAAAATGTATCAAGATGCGCGAAGCATCAGAAGGTTGGTAAACCTATTTACAAATATGTATTCATGGAGTATTGAAAAGTACCAACACAGATTATTTAAAAGTAAATATTTAGCGGACTGAGAAATAAGTGTGCCAGAGAGCACATGACTATGGTATTGTGCAGATCAGCACTATAAGTAGAACATTATACGAACAATGTAATGTGATCAAATCGATTACCTGTGGATATCAGTTATTAATTGTTTGAAGCAGATTCATGGAGTCTTCTGTGAATAAAGAGGAGAGTCGTTTTGAATTAAGAAGTCATCTAAGATGATTATGTCGTTCAAACGTTGACATTTTCAAGTTTATCATTATAAATGTTTGACGTTGTATCGTCTAGTGATTTGGCAAACAAAGAACTTTAAGTAGACGATTACCAAAGGAGAATGAATGGCAAGTTCTAACAACAAGTGAAGATCAACTAAAAAGTGAAATATTATGAGATAGATACAGAACTTAAATCTGACGAGCAAGCAAAATTAAACAAAATCGAAAGAACCCTAGACAGAACTCCGGCAAATCTGTTTTAACTCTTAACAGATTAGAAAAACCCTGGACGAGATGTAATAATAAACAGAGGTTGGAGATATAATGACTTTGGTAAAGGTAACACTTAAGGGGAATTACCTTATATGGTCAGGTAATAATGTTCATAATGAGTGGGGAAGGGGTAACGTTTACCTTGGGGGTTGGTTTGGAATTAGTAATTAAACTAAACTAAAATTATGATTGGGTCTCTCCCAACTAAACCTCACAAGGTGATATTTGTGCATGGGCAGAAATTCAACTTAAAACTTAACGCGGTTCGTAGATTTCCCCACTGCATTTCCTTACCTCCACCAGGAGATCACAGACAGCCAGGATAAGGAGCAGTACTAAGAATTCCATTAGAGGACAGGCGAAAGAACTAGGAGTACCCTGTAAAAATTAAAATAGAGAAAACTACAGTTTAATATATAACGCCGCAAGTCCGAGGAACCTGCCTCACGTGTCATCAGTTAGGAATATGAACTTAACTCACTGAGGGACGCGCGCATTTGAAATAGCCACAGTACTTACTACTGCAATATTGTACATCAAAGTCGGGATATATCATTACAGTTCACGTAATATATTGGGGTAAGTTGTAGCATGTACATGTGGTTATTTTTTATTTGCATTTGACATGTATGTATTGCTTATTGATGAACAGTTGTACTTGAGGCTGGCAACCTCACCACTTAAAATAACTAGCCACATAAATCACTACTGCAAGAGCTCGTGGCTACATCGTGAGGGTTTCATCACAAGGAACCAATAACAGAGGTAGCCTCAGGCTCCATAAGGAGGTGTAGTGGATTTTGATGGTATTGTATGGTTGATGTCACCTAGTGTGATGTATGAGGTCAGCTGTGAAGGTTCCTGAGATAAATATAGATGTGAATTACAGAAGGCCCTTCTTGCTACCACTTATGACCTCACACATATCTTTTTTTCTAATGAATGTGGCTACGTTAAACGTCTAGGGTACTGATATGCAATGTGTTGTGGTAGAGTACACACACACACACACACAGATAATTAAGAAGTCTAATAATATTAATAAAATTTATGACACACTGAACTAACTCAGGCTGTTTTAGTTTTTTACAAATTAATCTTTTTGATAAATTTATTTTGTTCTGAACCAAATGTTTAGTTGGTCAGAACATGAGAAATATTATGGAGTCCTAAATTGAATGCAAAATCATGTTACATAATAGATGGAAAATGTGTAATTACTTATTTCAAATAACTAGTTAATAATAAATATATTAAGATAGTCACTGGAGAACGTTTTACTAGATATGCTGTTGGGATGGTGTCATCACTCCTAGTCTATGAATGCCCAACATTGTTCGTTGACTTAAGGGATAAATATATATAATTTAATTTCCCCACTGTCATGGCGTTAGTTAAAGTTGAATTAGGAATAATTTTGTGAAAATGTCGTTGCTGAACGTCCAGCAGGCCAGATCTGACTTATCTGCCTGCATCGATCCGGTACAGAAGTCTGGTGGCCCCACCTCTCCGTGCAGGGGGCAATATACGGCTGCTCAGACACAATGACGGACTGCTCTGGTCCACACTTGTATATATGTTAACACAGCATTTGACACCGCTTTGGTGCCAAATAAAAACTCACAGTTCTGAAACAAAAGTATTGGTCATGTGTCAGAATTCCATCCTCTAAACCATTTCTGCACACAACACTACACACAACAACACCACATAGACTAGGTCAGATCTCTCTGACCACACAGCACATCTTACCAAGTTGGTTTCACATAGTATCAGTTCCCAAGACTACCTTACATCTGAGATATGTTCAATAGCTTCCTGCTATTAAATAAGATAGGTGATATGTTCCACTGATCTCAACACTAGATCTTTTTTCCTAGTTTTATTTAGGCGTGCCTATATATTTTCGTTGTATGTATGTCTCTAGACCCTGATCTAGGGCTGGGGATCTAGAGCGAACACTTACTTGTCGTAATCATTTTTATGATATGGCAGTATCAATCACTCAAATTATTAAAATATACAGAATAAGTATTATTCATTCTTACCAGAATTCAGAATTGAGAACACAGTTACATTTGCTAGCAAAACTCAGCTGAGCTGCTGGCTGTATGATGGCGTCCCACTTATAAAATTATATTCTTCGGGAATCAACACCACTTTGGATACGAACTGCGTCTCTGAACAGTGTTATGGCAAATGGCAAACTTTCACCTCTCTATCACACTACTATTAATTGCGTTGACCAATCGCCGACTTCCCCCCTAACTTTCAAATTGGCAACCAAAAGTCACTTCAGTCAAATCTCAGTCAAGTATGTATTACGGTCTGTTAGTCCGTCTGCCTCTACTTGTTTTTTTCATAAAAACACACTTGGTTTTACATGCATTTCCTACACGAATCTGCTGTCTAAGTTATTTTTAGCTACAATGCTCCACCACATTCCCTCTCTTTAATTACAGTTTGAATTTATGTTTGCAGGCTCAAGGCCAAGATTTTGGTTACTTCTAGTGACATGGGTTAACAGTGCAGTCGCATGTCTGTTATGATCAATACAGTCTTTTGTCAATATCTTCCTTATTATCTATCCGGCTGTATAATTGAAAGCATATTATTTCTCTGCTCAAGATGGGCTATCAAACTAGCTAGGTTTTATTTTCATAACTCTATTATTAAGAAAAACGTATTTTTTTCTCAAGTTTAAATTTTGAATTTTGTTCGAGATCCTTCCATCATGTGTTTTGCCGCGGCATTCAAATAAAGACCAAGTATCGAAAAATCGTCCAAGAAATGACTGTCTCGATCCAGCGCTAATGTCCATTTCTTGTCCATTTCCTTACTTTATGTCAACTCGGGACGTGAATTTTTTTTTTTCTTTCACCCCCCTCCTTGCGTCTTTTTGCCGTTCGAACTTCAAACACGGTTCAGTCATATTTTCCTTTTTTTGTGTGTCCTCCGTTCTCTCCCGTCTACAAGGGTAAACGTTTCGTCTGCACTTCTAACTCGTTAGTTTTAAATGGCGGTGGGAAAGTCTGGCGTGTGCGATCATGTCTCCTAGTATCTTACGCATTATTTTTAACCCTACATTTCATCGTTAATTTTGGAGATATTTTAACGTTGTATCATTTGGACATCATCACAGGAGGATAACATTATATATATATATATATATATATATATATATATATATATATATATATATATATATATATATATATATATATATATATATATATATATATATATATATATATATATATATATATATATATATATATATCCGAAAATAATACTTTTGTCGTCTTCCGCTCTCCTAACATTTTTTCACCCGATTTGATGGGTTGAGATTTAATATTCAAGGGTATCAGGCAAAATTCTGAAAAAAGATGAAGTAGTGGAGGGAAGTGGAGATCGCCTGATGTTTACGTCAGGAGACATGAGATTTATAAGAGAAATTTATTTCTCTTAGTTGTTGGTACCATTTGCCAGAATTAAACGCTAGGCACCTACAAGAGACAGGTCTGAGGACACTTGACGAGGCAAATTGAGCAGTTACCCTGGCTTTGCGAGGGGCGTGCAGCTACCAAACATCTCGACTCCTGAAGAGAAGAAACAGTCAAAACATTACTGAAAACCACCAGTGACTGAACCAGAAGTCAACTATTCTCATCACTTTGAAAGCTGAATACTCAGTGCTTACACGACTTTTGGACTGACTTTCCTTTTTTACAATCCATCATTCCACAATCTCATCCTATGATGATACATTAACTTTTTTCTGAACTAAATCGATTGTATTCATTTTAACCCTCTTAAATCAAATATTCCTTTATTAAATCTCTCGCATTTAAATAAATATAAATCTAGAGTTGAGTATATCAATTATTGAGTGAATTTGATGTCTCATAAAATACGAGTCGGAACTGACATTTCTCACAATAAGAGAGCGGAAAATATAGAGTTTATAACAAACTTAGATGACTCTGTTGTTATACTTGTCATTGTAAAAACCATGTGAGACTCCTTGAAATAGAAATACCATTCTTCTATTTATATCTCTTGCAAGAGTACTCTTGAGCGAAGGTTGCTACCTTTGTAAAAACTCATTATTTTACTCGAGTTTTGGTCATTATTGTACCACTACTGACGAGCAAGGGAGACAGCTCGCCACAGACATCCAGAATCATATAAAACAGAAGATTACAACTTCATCCTAAGAAGAGATCACGCAATAATTTTCAGACTTAGAACCAGCCACTGCATATTCAAATACCGTCTACTGAACAAATTAAGAATCAAGCAGACAAATACGTTTCCATATAGAGAAGAGCAAGCCAGCAGTAGAACGTATTGCCCATTAAGAAATGTCGGCTCCATCAGAAGAGTAGATTGACAGCATTTCATTCAACTTCACGTTTGAGGATGTAACTGTTAAGCGATGAGAGAAACTTGGGACACGTCACCAAGTTTATGAGAAAATGATCTTCAGTGTTCTTTCGGCTCCCTCTGGAGCATGAAATGATCACTGCAGCTGGTTGCAGGTTGCCTGTATCAGATCATTAATGTACTCTTATAGCTGTAGTTTCTGTAGTAATTTAATTTACGTGATGACGTTGCCAGAGCCATGCACAACGTCATTTGTATGAGAGTGTTTCCAGAAGAATTGTGACAGACAGCCAACTTTACGATAGAAAAAAAAGTGGTTTGTATGAGTGCGTTGACAGAGGATTGTGACAGACAGTCAACTTTACGAGAGAAAAAAGGGGTTTGTATTAGAAGTGTTGACAGAGGACTGTGACAGACAGCCAACTTTACGAGAGAAAAAAGTGGTGTGTATGAGAGTGTTGACAGAGGACTGTGACAGACAGCCAACTTTACGAGAGAAAAAAAAGTGATTTGTACGAGAGCGTTGACAGAAACCACAGACAGATTATATACTTTATAAGAGGAATAGATGTGATTATTTGACAGCGATGGCGGAAGATTGAGGCAGACTAACAACTTTATGACAGAAAAAGATGTGGTTATAAGCAAGCGGTGAAAGATGGTTGAGACAGACCACCTAACTTAATGTGACAATAAGATGTGGTTATATGACCATAAAGAAGATAACAGATGACGGAAGAATGAGACAGACCGCCAACTTTATGAAAGAAATAAATGTGGTTGAATATGGGGGGGGGGGGGGGGGGGGGGGGGGGGGGGGAATGAGGGAAACCTGAGACAGATCACCATCTTTATGAGATAAAATATGTGGTTATGTAGAAGCGAAAGGCGAAGAATGTATCCTATGTGCCTGCTTTGTTGTTAAACTTCTCACGATTTTAATCGTATATCTTCATTATTACACCGTTTTTTTTTGCACCGTTTTTTCCTTACCTGCTTTCATTATCCTGAGATAAAAACATATTTTTGCTCGTTTATTCTGTCGGTAATTCTCTGTTGCTCATTACTCGAATGTTTTATTTAAGACATCTCAAGAAACTTGCTAATATTCCGATTTTAATTATCCACAACGTGACCTAAAGACACCTGTAGATTTAGAGTTCTGATAATCCAGAAGTGGTAGCTAGATAAACAATACCAGGTCTCCAGTGTGGGATAGTTACTTATCACGAACGAACGAACTTTATTTTCAAAGGGTTTAGAATTGGGCACGCAGGCCCGTCTAACATTCTGCCCTTCCTTTCTTTCGTCTTCCAAACTGAATGCATTTATTCACACATGTATCTTAAATATTACTTAAATAATAAAATAACAAAATAAAGTACAATAAAATAAAATCCCAACATTGTAACAGTACAATAACAGTTACATGCATTTACAGTACCTTATCATAATTAATATTGAACAGGGAAAAGTTATCTTTAAAACCTACTTATGATGTTATATAATTATTTAGAAACATAACTAAATTAAGGTGCATATAATCTGCACTCATGGTGTATTTGAAAGTCTGCGATTGAATGAATATGGACTAACAATATTTTTTTTGGTCGTGTCGAAGATTATTCCACAGATGAAAAGCAGAAAAAAGCTAAACTTTTCTTGAATACGTCGATGTCGTAGATTTTATCAGATAGGTAATATATGTTTATAGTCCTGTCTGAGCAGAGGTAATAGTGATGACAATGGGAAAGTAAGGGGTAAGAAATAGTTTTATCACGAGGTGATCGTGTAAGAGAAAGGACAGTCTCTGGATAGAATAATTTATCTAATCCAGCCTATCTGGACGACGATATTTAAATCAGAAGCACTTTCTCTCCTTGTACGAAATACAAGTTACACTACACCCAAATGCACACAATTCTGTGACAGATACGCACGAACGTAAAAACAAACTATGAATAACATATAATGGATAGGGGTTGACCGACACGATAACTAAAAGTTTAATAAAGTTCATTATCAATAGAAGATCACAACAATAAGCATATACATCACTAGATCATGGTTTACAGACAAAATTGCAAAAGAAGAAATTAATCAAATAGGTTCTCCCCCTCTGGTAAAGGAAAATAAAATACGATCCCAACAGAGGTTAATTAACCGAAAAGATCAAAAGTTAACAATAGGTTATGAAATAGTCAGTATGGGAAAAGAATAGGTTCCTAATGTAATCTATCCCGTGACTACTCAGGTTAGTGAGATAAAAATAGAAAGAAGAAACCACATAAGTATATGATGTTAACTTATGTCTTTTGTTTCTTTCTCCGTTCATTCAATTCACACCCATTCAGTGGTCACTTTCAGACTTTTGCTTACCTCAGTAGTTGTTGCAGGCATTCCAAGGAAATACACTAATACGTAATAAGACTATTTAGCGTCAAATTTAAGTTTTGCCAAATCCAGCCCCAGACTCGCCGTAGTTGCTGACTGCAAATTTCACGGGAGTCGCTATAGTCGGTGATTTAATTTGTCCTGGATACAATAAGTTATCTATGCCTTCAGTTGGTTGGTGTAAGGTTCATGCGTGGTGATCGCCGACGTAGGATGAATAGAACATATATAGTTCCTATGTTGTTTAGCCTGACGTGGCTGAGACGGTAGGTTAAGTTACACAAATGTTGCTGACAATATATTTCGCCACAGCTGGCTGATGAGATTGATATATGTAAATCTGGTAATAGTTCTGGTCCAGTTAATATTATAATTTAATGGTTCTATTCTGGTTTCTCTCATGAAAATGAGGAAAATTGGACCACACAGGTCACAGCAAGAAGCTCATCAATATTAAATATCCCTGGATGCTTATAATATTATAAGTTCGTATGATCATAAGTTCATATGGCCATTAAAAAAACCGCTAGTACTCAGGTTTAACAGCCTAGATTTTAGGAAAGAAAATACAAACATTTAACCAAATTATCAATATCATATCTAACACAAGTTAAAATAGGACCTCTTCACCACTCCGTTATAAATTAGATTTAAAACACACGTGTCTAGCGTATCCTATGTTTTTAACGCGTGATATGAACACTAGTCATTAAAAAAATTACATAAAATGGATAGAAGTAAATAATATATACCGTCAGTAGACAGTTATTTAATGTATGTACTAGTCAATTTAGAAATCTCTTACTGGGAAATAGCGAGTAATTAAATTCACTTTACGGCTGAAAAAGATTTAGCTATAAGCTATTTAATTAGCACAGAAAATCTCAGTGAAATATAATGGAAACTTTAAACACACTAAATCACTTAAAGGCTAGTATATAAATTACCGCAATCAGAAAAATGAAACACTCCACGAAAATCTAATAATTTTCACTCTGTACGAGAAATCTAAGATATCGAGCTAGTGAATTTCAGATAGATTTCTGAACAACTGATCATGGCTATCGGAGAGACATGGTATATATCCGTATATTCCGTTCTATTGCTCCTTAATGCGAAAGTCACACCTACTGCCAGACCCGAGCCCATTTGCCGTTCGATTCTTGAATCAAAGGTAATTTTACCACCTCTGCCGCCGACAACTTCTCTGGCTTGACTTTCATCATCTCTGCCTTGCCGAATATCAGCTACGCAATTAATTCCCCTGAAAGTTTTACAATTCAAGGTCCGTCTCAGACTTAACATCACCCCTGATCAAAGACTCTATTACGCCAGGCTCCGTGCTCTCTCTGTTCCACCATGCTTAATTTCCAAACGGCTCACGTGTTAATTGCACTAGTGAATCCTTCGTTCCTGTAGCAATAAAATAAACTAAGTGGATGATCACTGCTGCACTATTTCCATCTGTGACATTTAGGGATCATGTTTAACACTATACGAAGACGTTGGTAAGAATATACTATTTATCAGATCTCGTTAACTCCCATACTGATATTCTGAAAAGTTAAAAATCTATGTTTTATTCGATTACTTGCTATGTTCTGCATAAAGTTTTCGTAGCTTAAATTCATACAATATAGAACAGCCGACTTCATACCCAACCTTCCTTAAAAGCCTTTTACAACATATTTTATACGTGGCGACCTACTTTTGGACCTTGCAAAACCTCGAACTGACCTCTTCCGAAGTTGTTTTAGTTATGCAGGTGGTTTAGCATGGAATTCTCTACCCAAGTCTGTCAAAACTGATAATTACACCACATTCAAAAGACATCTGCATTCACATGTCATGAAATCTTGTACACACATTTAACGACAATTCTGTTTCAGTTATTTCAACGTTTCCACGAGCATTTAACTATCATTGTAATATTTTTATTTTAAATTGAATTTTTTATATTAAGTAGCTTTATTGCTTGACCTCTCTCTCTCTCTCTCTCTCTCTCTCTCTCTCTCTCTCTCTCTCTCTCTCTATGTGCGTGAATGACTATGAGTAAATGTACTTGTCTGAGCTAAGTTTCTGATTGTGATAATATTATTAATTGATCCTGTCTGAAGTTGTTAATATTTTAATTTTTAACACACTGTAAATTGTATTGCAGGGCAGAAATGTAAAAAGGCAATTATGCCTATTTCTTTACCCTGATAAAATAAAGATTTCGTTCGTTCGTTCGTTCGTGGTAGGTCTCAGTGCTACATTTATTTGTTCTCATTTCGGGTATTTGTAATACATGGCCGAATGTGATCGTATTAATAAACTACAAACGAGTATCGCCTGTGTACTGATGGCAATCAATATCGAAGAGCAGAGAACTGAATGATCTTGTCCTACCATGCATGTGGCGCAAGACGATAAAGGAGTTAATAGGATTAACAAACTCATGTTATACGGAAAATTACAATGAACATGGAGTTGGGGAAAAAAAACGTGATGACTTTAAATGTGGAATGATAGATGAATGGAAAGCATCTCATAGAAACAGAAGAAATCAGAAGATCCAGAAAACCTGATAAAAAAGGGATTATTAATAAGAAGTGACTAAAATGAAACATAAAATATATTGGACATATTAAGAGATTTGTCTCTGATCCACCATCACTGAGCGTTAGCTCTTGGTGATTCAAGCGATATAACTCCCAGTACAGTACAAACACTAAATTAAAAACATACGAGAGCTGCCAAATTTCTGTACTTCTGTGCGGTGCAGAACTCTGGAGAGTAAAAGAAAAGGAAATGTCCAATCTGCCCTCTTTCCACACGACCTGCCTAAGGAAAATTCTGGCCAAACACCATGTTGCGTGCATATTTTGACGCACATTTTACAAAAATCGATATGGCTATTTAATATGGGAAAAATATAGACATTCATTTATTTGTGTATGAAAATGCTGTTTATGGTAAAAGCGAGATAATCCATGTTTGATTCACACTTTTGATTATAGGAGTAATCGTTCTGGATATTGATCCAGCGCAAGGATATTGCGCTTGCGTTTGTACTTATTTTTTAGGGCCAGAAAATATATTAATTTGCTTATTGTGTTTATGGCCTGAATTCATATGTATTACATATTATTAGTACAAGTAGAATCAGTCCTATATTGTATATTTTGGATGGGTAGGAGGGACTAGATTCTTGCTAGCGGAAGTATGAGTTGTCTTGACAAGTCGTGATGAGTTCCGATGTACTGCTTACAAATGGCGGGGTACGTTTTTCTAGAGCTGGTCCTTTCGTCAGAAAAAAATGTCTCACGAAGTGGTTTTTCTTCTGAAGGAGATGGTGTCTCTACGATAGTTTGTGTTAGAGTTACCAGACCAAAATAGAAATTTCTTAATATTCTTAAAAATGATAAATTTACCGTAATACTTAACTAGAATATTACTGTTGATTACAAAAATCTATTACCAAACATAATAACCATTCGACAAAATTTTATTAATAAATTAATTTAATTGGTGTGATAAGAGCTTTTAAAAAAATTTATAATTTAACAATAACAATTCGGTTATTACTTATTTGGTTAAATCCACCTGTTGGTTAATTTTTTAGGTCATTCGGGAAAAAAATGGGGTCAGGATTTTCCTGGCTTATTAATTTTATTCTCCCGATCCGAAGAATTATTTAATTTATATAAATTTTAAAATAGGGTATGAGGGGGTGGGGGTAATTTCTCGTGAGTATTTTTCTGTATTAAATCCTAAAACCCAGTAAATTAAAAAATTAGTCTAGAGGGGGGAAAGGTGGATCGTTAAATACGACAGGAAAGGAAACTGAAAATCTAAGCGGGGTTAAAATCCGGGCTAAAAACATAAAATACGGGATCTAATCTTATTAGCTCAATTTAAGTTGGGGGGGGGACTAAATAATATTTAAGGGTACAGATAGACCGTCGTAAACCACTGGACACGATACTAAAATATTATTTAACGGGGGACTAAAAACAAATCAAATATATTAAAAATTATATCATCTGTATCGTGGGTCTAAAAATTCTTCGTTGCATACAACCCATAATTCATTAAACCATCATCATGTCACTCTTTTTACGAGGTTTATAACTCTTCTATGTTATTTAATTAAATAAACTAAAATCCCTAATTATACGGGGGGGCCAGGACCCCTAAATCCCCTGAACACATCCATCCCCAAATTTACCAACTATTTCTATTGCCTCACAAAAGAAAACCTTCCTCTTTTTTCTAACTTTAAGTGCCAACCACAACAAAACCAATTTAACTTCATACAATTCACCCCTTTGCAAAAAATCCTAAAAAAAAAATCTTAAAATCATCTATCCTTACCCAAACCCCTGCATATTTCCCCCCCAAAGGGTTCAAAATCCCCCATAAACATCATTTACCAAACATTATTAATTAAATAAAATCTTCAAACCAAACTTACATAGCATTGTCACATAAACTAATGTGTGGCAAAAACCTACCCCAGTCCCCTCACAAATACCCTTTAAACATCCCATTACCCCTATACATAAAAATATTTTACATACAAATACCCTCTACATAATTAATTCAATCTTCCAAAAACTTATTACTCTTAACCCCTCGCATCTATTCCAGAATAAATTAGGCAAAAACCCTCTGACCAATACATTTACTACTTAAAATTTTCACTCTATTTCCCAATATTCTTACCTTAACAAATTAAACTATCTAATTTCCTCACTAACTCCTCCCCATATAACAACCACCCTCAAAATAATAAAAACTTCAAATAACATCCCATCAAAATTCACAAACTTTACAAAAAATAATCTTTATTCTTCTAACACATAATCTATTTCTTTATACAAAAAACACCAATTATATTAACAACGACAACCACCTCCAATCACACCAAACTCAACCGAAACCTATTTTGTAGACATACATGTACGGGAAAACTATAAAACATTTAAAGGGGTTTACTTTAATCACACACCCAACATATTATACTACTCCACACCCACATCCACCTCCCCACCCATCACCCCATACATATATATAATCATAAACATTATACCAATAATTATAACATACATAATAATTATAATACTTCATATTACTCCCCAATATCCCCCAATATCTAAAACCTATCATACTGGCCATATAATCCTACTATCAACCAATAATCCACTACTACCCACCTTACTATATGGGAATCCACACCTATCTTTTACCCCATTACAGTTCTATTCTTTAACTCTCTAATTCCAAACCCCCTACTACCCAATCAAATTAACTTCGGTGATATAACACATCACATCCAATGCCCCTCCCCATATTTAAAAAAAACCAGACTATATCTACATATGTAACTTCATTTAACAATCCTAAAACACTCGGGGGTGACCCTTAAATTACATGTACCCACCACACTTCCCCCATGGGTTACACGGGTAAACCCAAAACCTATTCTCACAAACTCCACACTAACCTACTAGCCCCAACCTTCCTTTACCACATACCTCGTGTGTGTGAAAGCAAACTTTTCTATACCCCCCAACCTCATATCCAGCCATAAAAACATTACAACTACATAATACTCTAGTATACCTAACCCCTCATTTCTCAATCCTTGGCTACCAACTTACCCCAATCAGGACTTCAAACATAAGTTCATGTTCACGCACCCATTGGAATTTGTATCTGAGCCTGTGCCAAACCCTTATTATGGCATAACATTCTAGGGGGGGGGGTACCAAAATAAAAAACAACTCACCTTTCAACACATCATATCATATTCCATGTTCGATCAAGGGGGGGGTTGTTTGAGAGCATGATCAAGAGACAAATTTCTTATTTGTCTTTGTTATTCCAGACCCCCCTTAGAGGTATTCACCCTGAAGAACAATAAACTACTATATCTCCAACACTCCAACACACATAATATTCACGTAATTCATCATTTCAACAAAACTCCCCTTCTTATCGGACTTCAAAGCATTATCTAGATGTTATTTTGGGACCTCATTTAACATTCAGGGGGAAACACACACTCTCTGATACTTTCCAGCACAAAACCAAGTAAACCTGCGAGGGTGAAAACCTAGATTAACTTTTACTTTTTTCTCCACACCATAAATTTTTAATTTTCTTTTTTTTTAATCTTTTACTTTTCTTTTAATACCTTAATTACTTCAGAACCCTTAACAATACATCTTTAAATCAAGGAACACTTTAAAAAGTTTAAGTTGAAATTTTTATCTTGCTTTTTTACAGGGTACTACAAAATCAGGACAACGGGTTTTCGCTTAATTTTGACCATTCACGCATTACAAGCGTATTCATGTGATTAATTGACATTTAATGTATCTGTACAATACGTTACTAAGAGAAATTTATTACTTATCTGCTTATGATTCCATCTCATTCATTTGTAATCCATACATGATTATTGGTTAAACTCATTTCATATTGTATACATATAAAGTCCCTATTTAATAGGAACAGTCCTTAATCTTAGCAAATATGTTAAACGCTAGTCTCCGTATATCTCCTAGATTTCAAGTGACTTCAT
This sequence comes from Oreohelix idahoensis, assembly GCA_024509875.1. NCBI lineage: Eukaryota > Metazoa > Mollusca > Gastropoda > Stylommatophora > Oreohelicidae > Oreohelix > Oreohelix idahoensis. Next base: position 339,069 of record JAMPIV010019108.1, read on the forward strand.
AATTTACTGGAAATTCAAGGTTTTTTATCATACTGGGGGAGTTATTAATGTTGAATAGGTCAATATGGATATGTATGCCAATGTCATTGAGACGGTCCGTATTATTTCTGAGTGGGAGCACCGTAGGTTGTACAATTCCCTGTATCTCCTACTATTAGAATTTAAAATGGGTACAGTAACATGCAAAAATGTATTTGTCTAGGCTTACTGATTGTATACCTGTTAAATTTAAATTTTTTTTCTATTTGTCCGCCTTTGAGAATCTAATCCTCTGCGAAATATCTGGACTTTAGAGTCATTCAGAACTAGAACTCCCAGGACCAGATAATAGATTCAACCTGTTAGTGTGCTTATTTTCGACGTGTCACAGGAATCGTGGACTGAATGCCTAAACGGTCAAAAGCTAACTAACAATTATCTACATACATCTATGCCCTTATTAAAATTAAAAATCAAATTAAGCCGGAATACGCTATATGTCACTAAATAAGGGGGGGGGGGGGGGTAAAAGTCCATAACCTATTTGCTATTATACGCTCAACATTTCTGCCTTCATGTCTATCTTTTAAACCCAAATTCAAAAACTCTATTTTCACCCATATACAATGGACCATTAACATGCAAATCAATTAAATCCTATGGGGAAGGGTGGGGGGGGACCCAATTCATCCAATTTTATCATATTCTATCATAAATAATCCAAATCGGAAATGTTTTTAATTCTCACGAGGGAGGGGTTTTAAAAACCTAACCACGCGATCAAATAAACAAGTAGGTTATGAGGGTTGGAGGGTTACAAAACCTGCTTTTACATTTACGTCACATTTAGAAAGACGTATCCTCACAATCATTTGTGTGGTGATCGTCACGTATCTTCTAAGCCCCCTTCTCCCCTATTCTTCATTCAACAAATATATATATTACTCTTATTCATATACCCACATTAAGATACTGCCAATTCCTAGAGAACAATCAAAACTACCCCCATAACAAAAAATATAACTCATCCCTAATAAAATCCAAGTCACATCCTAACATACGAACCCCCTACCAAGCCTCTCGTACCTTAACTTACAAAATAACAATTCCTTTACATAAAAACAATATAACGGATAAACTGACCCCACATGGCATAATAGCGAACCCTACTTCCACAAACCCCCCACGACCAAAAACAGTACCAGTGTGGAACAAAAGATTCCTTAATGGTCCGCCGTTTAAAATACTAGACTACTTCCACTGTTCATCATTAGTTTTCCCTTTCGCTCCCTGTGGACCAAGAACTTCCTCTAAACAGTCAGGTCCCCTTTACAGGAAGCCTGTATCAAGCATTCACGGACGGGTGCTCGAACAGTGGGTGGTCCCATTGTCAGCACAATATGTTTATCATATGAGGGTTTGTGCTAGCACCAGGAATAACCAACATTTTATGAACCTTCATCCCCCAACCCCCCCCCCCCACCCTCACCCCCCCACATCCTCTCCCCCCTGCCTCCTCCGCGTAATCTACGTATACCCGTCCAAAAATATCCCAAAAAACTCAACCCTCAGATCCTACCCCAACTATTCCAATCAATTCCCCATTCTATAAAACTAAGATTTTCCAACATCAAGATAACTTATTCAACCCCTAATTTCCTGTCACTCAAACCCTCCCCACACAGCCCCCTGCATAACAAACTTAAATGCGCTACAACTAACATTCTATACTGACCCACTAAATCCTAACCTTTTCCCAAATCTCACATTCAGAACATATTAAGTGATGGAATAACATATCTACGGGAACTTTAACTAATAATCCGTGTAGCACAAACAATCAATCATAATGGAATCCTTTTCACTGTAATTTACTCTATCCATCCCTCAAACAGCCCCATTTCTTTAACAGAAACATTTAACCGCGATTCAATTGATCCCCTCCCTCCATTTCCCTTCCACTATAACCTATTAGACAATATATCATTTTCACTAACATAACTGGTCCTTAATCCACGTGAGAAAAAGTTATGGTACAAAACCTACAACCATTAATTAATCCCTCTTATTCTACAGCTTACCCAAAAAAATACAACAATAACAACAAACCATATCTAGATCCCCCTCCGCCAAGACAACGTGTTTTCCACTACCCACCATATAACAAAGCAAACTTTTACCTACAATAACATAACCTCACGTATACTATCTTGAGCCCCTCCTAATACACATCAAACCCTCCCTTCACAATTAAATGTCTACACCCCACAATCACATTGTTACCTAATCGCCTCATACTCCTAATATACCAGGAAATCAAATCAATAACCCCACTTAAACTTCTACAACACAAAACCACACATAATTTACCCCAACCCCTTGCTCTAAAAAACATAATCCATAAAACCTTCTATCAGCAATTACTACATCCCCTACTCTTCCTCCAACACACCCCTACTCCGATTCTGCACATCTCAGAAAAAAATATTAAACTAGATCCCTCCCATCCCATACTTCGCCCCCCCCACTAACAAACCCCTGTCCACTACTGTGTACCAATTCTATCAATACCCTAAACAATCCCAACTATCAAACAACATACCTCTGCTACTTTACCTACTTTAATCTACTCAAAATAACTAAATCTACAAAAATCATCCCTATTTACGAGGAAGGAAGCCCTTACATCACCCACCCCCTATCCCCCACTACCATATCCATTAATATCCCACTTCTCAAACAAGCAACCAGATGTGAAAATACACTCCACCCTCCCCCCATGACCCAAGATCACCCCATCCATGTATTATACCCTATGTGCCTCCTCTCCCTCATTCCTGTCAAAATTATTACCTAAGTTGACATCTCCCACATTCCAAACTAAGGCATACTAAGCACTCCAATCACCTCCTACCTTCCCCATACACATACCGCTATACACCATCCACATCACATCCTTCTCACCTAAATCAGCTACAATATACAATCTTACAATCCGTCTCACGCCCCACGCTGTCCACCCCAATCCTACTCAGCCTCCCCTCCCCATACCTACAACCCCCACCCCTCCCCCTCCCCACCCCAAACCAACTCCACCGCAAAAATCCCCCCTAGCTAACCTCCACCCGCCCTTCCCAATCCTCGTGCCCCCATCTTACGCACTCCTTGTATACCCACCCCATTATATCTACCCCCCCTCCACCTCACCATGGACCAATCCCAGAACATACCCCCATACCCTCCCCGCCCCCCCCCCTATATTCTCCCCACCACCCGTTCTACCGACCAGTCTCAAGAATCCAGTAACCCCCCCACCATACCCCCTTCCCCAACTCCCATAACTCACCACAAAGCCCCTGTAACCAAGTTTACCACTCGAGCCAGTTTAAACCCGTCAACACTCGCCCCCCTACCCCCATTGTACACACTCCCCTTATCCGCCTCCCATACCTCAATACTCTAATATCTGTGCCTGATCGCCCAAGCATCCCACCATAATCAACAACTTCCCGTAATAGTCGCTCCTCCTTCTCCACATCCCAGACCCCATATTTTATACAATAGAACCCTCCTTGTATAGATCCCACCCTGCCCCCGCCCAATCATCCGACCCTGATGTCAACACTTATCCTACTCTTTCATTATACCCGGTCAGCCTTTCCCCCCCACCCCCCCATCCTCCCCTCTAACCCCATCGCCCAGTTCCACATCTGCGACCCCCCCCCCTAACGTCCGCACCATGTTCGTCAGATTCCCCCCCACTCCCCAACCCGCAAGGACAACTATACCCTGCCGCCCTATCAAAAGAGGGATCACTAGCCCACACCCCCACCAATCTATTCTACCTGACTCTCCATCACATTCCCATCTCCACCCTCCCACCCTCCAGTACTCATCTCCTAACGTCCCCCATCCTAGACCACTTCAATCCATCCACCTCATGTAACCGTCAACCTCCACCTACTAATACACCTTATATTATCAGCCCAACTACCCTTACCACTCCAGCCTCGGCCTGAAATTCCCCACGAACCATGACCATCACCGCATGACCCGCCCCTATCCGCACTTTTTTTTTCATCACACTCCTCATATTACCAATCCTCAAAACCCCCCACCCCCATGCCCTCATAAACTCTCACGCATACCACTAAAACACCCAAATATTTCCCTCCCCTCAAAGAAAATTACAATTCCAATTTTTACTATACACTTAACCCCCCCCACACATCGCACCCTCTAGATTCTAAAACTCATCACCGCCCCCCCCCCAGCCCGCACGCTCTTTGGAAACCCCCCCAACCCCAACTCACCATAATCTGACCCCCTTCCATGGCTATTACCACATCGCCCGTCACATATTCCTCTATCCACCAAACCTCCAACACACCCCCTACATATCCACCCTCCATCCCCTCCTCCACAGCCCCCCTCTCACCCCTCGCCTCTATATCTACCTCCGCCGGCCCCCCAGCCCCCACACCCCCGGCCGTCCTCACCCCCCCACCCCACCAACCATCATAGCACCATAAATTGTCGCACCTCCTCGCCACGCCCCGCGTACACCCCACCTTACCAATCACCTCCCCCTTGCACCCCACGTTAGATACCACCCCTCCCAGTTCACATCTCACTATCCCCACAACCCCATAGATCAATCCACCCACCATGCCCCGCCGCCTCCCCCAACTCCACCGCCACCACCGCTCTGGAATCACCCCACCTCCAACCAAACCCCCCCGCAAACCAAACCCTAAAGAATACGTAAATAAAATACCACAACCCTCACTCACTGTACATCGTCGAACCTCACCCCATCGCATCAGCCCCAACTCCCACCAACAAAACAAACCGAAAAAACCTACCCCCCAGTACCCCGACCCCCCAAGCTACAAAGAAATACAACCTCCACATGTACTCCCAACCTAACCGAAACATGTACCCAAACAACCCATCTACACCTTCCCCTCCAAACACCTCCACCCCCCACACCCTCCTCCGCACTAGGCCTGCCCCCTAACCAAAAAACCATCCACCGTACCCCCAATAATACACCCCAACCCCCCCGGGGTTTCATCAACCAAACCCCAACCACCCAACCGCAACCCAAGCTACTCACCACATACCTCCGCAAAATCATAACTCCGATTAAAAACTTCCAACCTACCAAATTTATCCGAACACTTACACCCCCTATAACCCTCAATCGACCCTATTAACCACACACCAACCCCACCCATCCTCCTAAATCCAACACAAACTATTTTACATTTTATTTATTTATCAACCACAACAAACCACTCCCCTTATTACTAATTAACACAATTCTATTCTAACCATCCCCTCACTACACTCTACTTTACATTATACTCTTTTCCATTTGTCACCAATATTCTAAATTTTATCCACTTATCTATCCATTAAAACATCACATCCACTACTAATCCATTCTTACTAAAAACCAAATTCAAATATCCCTTTAAATTTAAATACTTCATAATCAACAACTAAATATACTAATTACCCATAGTCACAATCACATTACTCACCACATTTAAAAAAAACATAATAGCAATCCTCCCCCCCACCACTCAACCAAATTCACTAATATACTCTTACCATCTAAAAAACCTTCCTAAAACCTACAACTCCTACTTCCCATTCATTTCCTCTAACAAAAAAACACATCATTTAAAATTATTTATTAACTCCTTTATATTAATAATATACCATTTAAAACAATCTCCCAACATAAACCAACAATCTCTTCGCATTATTTATCAATCATCTGCTCACAACTACCTCAAAATAAACCAACTACAAAAATTAACACCACATCCCACTATAGAATTTCGTCTCAACAATTCACACAACAATCAAACACCTTTAAACTCACAAACAAACAAAAGGCATCGCACGATGACACATCTTTATTCATTAAAACTCCAAACAAAAAAACATTCAAATTTTTCATCACAGAATCATACCCCCCCATTACCCATATTAAATTAATCTCCCTCAACCACACATTCCTAACATCGATTTAACATCACTTAGCCTCACAAACACATTTACAAACCTATCTCTCTCTAACATCGCTTACTCTATACAATCCATTACAATCAATCTTTCATATTACCTAAATATACCCTCATTCCCTACAACTATTTCAATTATTAATTAATACTACTATAACAATATTCACTACAAAATATTTTTTTCCCCTCCATCCATAATTCATACTACCTAAATTACTATCCTAATACAATATTTCCAACCCAATCATACCCCATAATCACAACATACCACCCCCCAACAAAATGTCAATCTACCTACACCACCTTCAAAAAACTTTTTTACGAAATATTTTTATACCACACCCCCCACACACCTATCCCTCCCCCCTCACAACTCATTTTCAATATCCTTAACAATCACAATTCACCATAATAACAACCACACAATACCCAAACCAAAACCAACACCCCACATCTACTCCCCCCATAACACAATCACATTCCAACTTTAACATTCTACACATCATATTAAAAACCCCCCAATCAAAAACCACCACCAATAATACCACCACAACACAACCAACAAACAAACCAACCCCCTATTAAAATTTACACTAACATAACACCCAAAAAATCCCAAATGCCACCACAATACATGACTGTACACATTTAAATTTTCAACCAAACTAACCAATGTTCACAAAATTTCCACTAACCCTAACACATCTCCCATATCTCCCTCCACCATCAATCTTAATCCCCAATTAAATTTCCCCTAATAACAACAAAACTCCCCTATAATCAAAAACCAAACACAAATTCTAAACTATCTATACATTCTCCTACGCTAAAAAAACCCCACACCACTCCTCACAACAAAATACATTCTAATTTAAACCATTTATACCTCACTATCCATACTTAAAACCCTCACTCTCCAAATACCATATCCTTCTTCTCCATTTCCCTCAAATTAATCTATAAAATACACTTAACAAACCAAAACTAACCCCTCTCACTATCTAAAATTCCCTATCACATATATCCCAATACACTAAAATCACATAAATTCCAATACCTCTAACCTACTATAATCAATAGATTCCTAAATTATACCACCAAACAACTCCCTAAAAAAACCCCCTATCCTAAATACCCAAAACCAAAATAACTAAAACCAACTATTCTACCAAATACTACAAAAAAAACTCCCTTCACCTCCACAACTCACTTTATATTAATCTCCCCCCCTTACATATCCAACAAATACCACCAACCATAATCTATCAAATACTCCAATCATATCCCATCCTCAAGCACCCCATCTCCCACCCCCAACCCCTATCCTCCAATTAACCCCATTAATATAAATATAATCCCCGGGACGTTCCCCCCCTAAACTACAAACCCCATACCCCCCCACAAATACTTAATCCCCCTACGTCCAATTTAAAGTCCCAACAAATATCTACCACCCCTACTTTACAATCTCCCAACCAACTTAAATACCCCTCCACCCTCCCCTTCCTCCCCCCCCACACTACATACCCCATATCCACCAAAACTCACCCCCCACCAACCCCCCCCCCCCACAAACTAATTCCTTACTATCCCCCCCCCTTTCCTCTTTTAACCCCCCCCATACTCCCACACCACTCAATAACCATTAAACAATCACAACCTTCCACCCCCAATAACCCCCAATACCTTACACTCCCCCATACCCCCCCACCTACCCCCCAACATTCCAAAAACACATTACCCCAACAACTACCCACTACCCCCCCCACCCCCACCCCCCCCTAAAACCCCCCACCACCCTCCCCCTAACCCCAAACCAACTAAACCACTATATCCCACATCTTCTACATTAAAAATAACCATTCCCCCCCCCCCCCCCTCATCCCCCCCCACCCCTACCCCATAAATTTCCAAATTATCCCCCCCCCCCTCCTCCCATGTCCACATTCCCCCTCCACCACCATAATTATTCCCCCATACCCCTTCCCTCCCCGTACCACTCCCCAATTACTCTACCCCCCCCCAACCCCAAACACATGCTCCCCCACCCAATCCCCCCCCCCCCCAATTAACCCCAACCCCCCAATAAACCCTCAACCCCCTCCATTTCACCTCACTATTGCAATTAACCCCTCCCCATAACCACTCCACTCTTATCCACTAACCCCTAACCCCAACCTCACGCAATCCCCCTTAACCCCCCCCTAACCAAAAACCCACAATCAACTAAACCCCCTCCACACCCCACTCCAAAAAACCCCCCCTAACCCCCCCCCCCCCATTACCCCTAACCAACCCCCCCCCCCCCCCCCCACCCTAAAAACATTAAACCCATTACCCCCCCCCCCCCCCCCCCCCCCCCCCCCCCCCCCAAAACTACCTAATAACAATCCACCCAATCACCCCCATACCCGGCTCCCCCCCCAATTAACCTAACCATTTCCCCCACCCTTACCCCTTTTATAAACACCAAATCCTTAACCCCCCCCCCCCCCCCATCAACCCCCCCATCTTGCCCCCCTCCCCAACTATACCCCACCCCCCCCCTCAACCTACCCACACCCCCACCCCCCCCCCTAACCCCCACAAAATTTAACCCCTCACTCCCCCCCCCCCCCCCCCCCCCCCCCCAATTAAAAAACCCCCCCCACCCCAAATAATAACCTTTACTGATACCCCCCCCACAACATAAACCCCCCTCCCCCCCCTTCAACCCCCCACCCAAATCTACAAAAGTTAACTCCCCCCCCTCCCTATTCCCCCCCCCAATCCCCCCTCCCCATACCCCCATCCCCCCCCCTACCAACACTCCCCCCCCCTATAGTCCCATCCCCCCTAATTTTTTACCCCCCCCCCCCCCCCCCCTCCAAATCCCCCTCAACCCTAATTTACCCCCCCCAATACCCCCCCCCCCCCCCCCCCCCCATAAACCCAATACCCCCCCCCCCCCCAATCCCCCCCACCACCCCCACCCCCCACCCCACATACTTAATAAATCCCTAAACAAACCCACCCCAACCCCCCCCCTATCCCTCCCTTCCCAATTTACCCTCCAAATATTATACCCAAACCATACATCCCCTTAAAAACACTTACTTAAATAATAAAAACTGAACCTTTAATATACCTACTAAACCCTCCTAAAAAATTTCCTATAGCCCCATACACCCACCCACCCCCCATTACAAAAACATATAAACCTCCCACCCCTCACTCCCCCAACCCCTCCCCCACCCCCAACTCACAATTTACCCTCCCTTATATTTTAACCTATCCTATCTCTTCTCATCAAAACTACCTCATACCACAATCCAAATATATCCTCATCACTATCATTCTCCCTATCCTCATCCTCCTAACACACTATTTCTTATCTGAATCTCCCCTCTTCATATGCATACATCTCTCATTCTAACTCCCAAATACCCCAATTTCTCAACTACCACAAACTCCACTATACTCCCCCACTGTAAAACTCCTCAATTTTTATCCAATCACATATCCACCACCTTAAAACCCCTCCCCTTTAAACTTTCAAACCCCAATTTCACCACCCCACCCAAATCTAACTATAAAAACAATTATTACAAAAATCCATCATTTCATCAATAACATCCATCTTCTCATAACCAACCACCCCACCTATCATAAGAATCCTAGCCCCCACATCCCCCTTCCACACTCCTCTGACCTCATATAACCTAATCACTACCAAACTAATCCCTCACCATCAAACCTCCCCATATAATAAAACATAGTCCTATTTCACTAAATACAGATTCTCTTACCGTAAACTACAAATCACATTCTACAAAAAACCTCCCAGGCATAAAAATTATTTCCCCCCCCACCCCTCACCCCCCATACCCATTTATCCAGGTTCAACATCTGAACAACTCTTTACCACCGAGATATCTGTTATAATACCCCACCTCCTGGCTAGTTTAATTTGGGGAACCTACCGCTTGTTTCATTAGAATGACAACGACCTCACCTAACTTGCAACAAAACAATTGGGGTACTAACCTATCCATCCAACCCCCCCCAATCCAAATAACATTTACCCACCGTCCCCCCCGTCCCATCACTCACCCCCCTCACCGCCCCATTACCCCATCATAAACACCTTCCAACCCCTATCAAACATCCGACCCTACCCAAATCCTACCAACTCTTACCTCCACCCTCCATAAAATACTGAATTAATTAAAATCTAATCCCCCACTACTCTTCACCTTCTATCCATGTTCCCTTATCCAACCTTCCCCATAAATACCACCATTTCACTAGACATCACCCACTACCTTCACCCAACCCATCCTCTTAACTTACCATATAATAACCAATAAATGACTAACCCTCCCCAATCCCATTTATATTAATCCCCTCCATCTCCACAAGATCCCTCTACCTACCCAATTCATAACATTACACTTATTTCCAAAAGACTAACTCTTAAATACCCCCCTAACACAAAAATTACCAAACAATTTAAAAAACTCACAATATAAACCCATGGCCAAATCTGTCATAGGTACCTATAACCATCAAAACTAAAATAAACCCGACCCAAAATAAACTCATACCATCCAAATTCCACATACCCTAATACAACAAAGCCCGGCCGTTAAAATACACCCATGCTCAATTCTTCACCTCTCACTAAACAAAAAAACCCAAAAAAACAAAATCCCACTCAAAATTCCCCCACCACACACCTATTTCTTAACAATACCTAAATATATGGAAATCTCATTCTACAACCATGCACATCCATATAACAACCCAACAGAAACATAAACAACGAGAAAATTGTACCAAAAACCTGACAGACACCTACCCCCACACATATTAAAAACCTACCATGATGCATTGCCTTCCAAACACCAACCTACAATCAAAAACTCACCCGTTACACATCACCCCAGTAAAAAAATCAACTTCAACCCATAAACCCACCTCCAAAACAACCCCATCCTACTTAATAATACCACTACAATCCATAAATCATAACACCACAACATGCACCCATCAACAAGATACATCAGACCTACTCACATACATCCACCATCTAACAAATAAAAATAATAACGACTATGTCAACTAAAAAAACATTATAGTTAATCCCCACATAATCTCCCCTAATCCACTTTATTACTAACCAAAATATATTCCAAGAAGTCATCACAACTGTCCAATCCCACTATCCTCTTAACCCATGAATCCTTGCCATCACTTACTACATCTACTAAACTTACATTCATTATGCTTACTCACACCAATAACATCCAAGTACCTATAATATTCAACACCTATTCTTTCCATTCATTCGACCAACATAAATGCCCCCCAAACATCCTATCCAATGTACTTCACGACCGAAAGACTTCCTCGTAATCCCATCCAAACCTATCCATCCTGATAAACTTGATATTTTCTCTCACATCCTTAACTTAACCTACACCATTATATCTTGAATTAAAACAAATCTGCTCCAACGCCACCGTGACACCACAATACTTAAATTGTACTTAATCGCCCAAATAAAAATCCACTTCACCACCTATACACAACACTCGATACAACTTAAAATATACATGCCTTAAACTAATTAGCTGCACTCTCCAAACAAATAGCAACCAACACCCAAACAACCCTCAAATCTAACAAAAACAGAAACCCACAAAACCCCATACACTTAATTACGTCTACCCTTCCAACAAAAACCAACCCCCCTCTGTCCCAATTACGTATCCTTCAAACATTTCTCCATCACTCACCCCAACTAAAACAAACCATCATTCAATACCCAAAACTCCCCATGTTCCACAATATCTAACCTAAAACAAATTACTCAATCATCACATCCCTACAGTTACCCACTCCTCATTATGTACCAAAATCAAAGCAATAAACTAAAACTTCATCAAAATTGACGTATAAGCCACATTGATAAGGAATAAACTCACATCTGACATGTAAAAAAACAAATGCACCGTCAATCATCCACCCCACAGAATGCCAACAACTATCCTCCCATTAGCCAACTAAATATTCGTCTATCGAAACTCTCAACCTATGTGTCACATGATCTTTTACCCAATAAAAAAATACAAATGGAACCAAAAATAACATAAAAACCTAAGAAAGTTAAACAAAATTACCTCCTAACCCCATAAACCCACTTAACAATTAATTAAATTTAAAAAACCATGAAATAAACTGGATATAAAAAAAAATCAATAATAACAACACTATGGTGAACATATATAAATTAAAAATTAACAGACTATATATTCACCATAAAACACGATATTTTAAAAATGTTATAAAATAAACATTATGCACAACAATACTAAATAAAACAAATGACTTTAAAACCTTCAAAAAAAGAAATTAAATCTCAGAATAAAAATCATCTAATCTTAAAAAAAAACACAACCATATTATAAATTAAATTAAAATAAACAAAAATCCTTCAAATAATTGTCATTCCCATAATAATAATTATAACCCAACCCAACCAAAAAACAACCCACCATATTCAAATAAAAAAACTACAAAAATATAAATTAATGAAACAAATTATATAGTCCAACAAAACCATATCCTACCACTTAGTGAAAATCAAAAAACCATAAAAAAAAAAAAAAAAAAAAAAATTACATAATTCCCATATACCCTAAAAATCGCTAGACATATAATTTACCTTAAACTTATAATTAAAACAGGCCCCCAACAAATAATAACGACAAACAAAGACAACCCAGATCCCTTTACCAAACCCAACAAAGAATTTAAATATATTAAAAATGAATAACTTCAAATCCCAATAAAAAAAAATTACAAAAAAAATCTCAATTCAAAAAAAAAAAGTATAAAAAAGAAAATCTAAAATAAATAAAATAATAACAATAAATAAAATAATAACAAAATATATATAACTCTCTATCCTACACACCATGCACTACTTCCCACTCCTGCTGTCACAATTCATATATCACAAGTTCACCGCCCCCTGCTTTGTCCAGAGATCACTCCCGAATTATCTCCCTGTCTACAGATACATCTCCACTCCGCAAGTCCAGATGGACGATATTGGAGCGACGTACTGCGTTCTGTCGTTCGTCTAGTTCTTAATATCAAGCTCTAAGAGCCACTTCGCCCACTGGCGCTAATAATTCTCGCTCATTACTTATATGTAATAGTCTTTGTCGCCAGTGCAACTCTGTACCTGCGTGTTCGGGTTACGCGATCAGTATATCATACAGAAGACTTGTTTGTGAGTATTACCTACTTGTAGCTGTTTGAGCGACCGATAATGCTCGTTTCGCATGTACTGTGTCGAACTCCAATGTATGGATACAGCTTAACTGACGTCCCTCTCATTACTCAGAACCTAGTATAACAGGATCTATTCGCTTCCAAGATTATTGTGTGAGATCAACCTATACAGATCTAATCGCACATACTGCGCATGTTTTAATCGGTCACCCACTGACTGCAGTTATTCCATCTGTTTGTCCACTATGTGTCGCACATCTCTCATTTGTAATCACTCACATAAGAAATCCTGTTAGGCCTTATAGATTCTCCTCTCCTACTGGCGAGAACTGATTTTTGTAGTACAGCTATATACTTCTCACGTGTCCACACCCTCAAGATGCCTTGTAAGCCGCTCCTTTCCCGGAATGCTCTAAGTCATGTGCTGTGTTAGCCCTTCACTCGCTATCGCGAGCAAGTGTAAAGACTGCTAGATGCTCTGAGTGTGTTTTCTCTCTGTCACTCGGACACCCCGCACGCACCAGTGGAGCCTCGCGTATCTCCTCTCGCTTAGCCTGATAGTGCGCCCATCGTTTTACTCTGCCGTTTGCATCTACATACTATTCCATCCACTATTAACTCTCTCTGGCCAGATTATGTAACTTTGGTGAAGTTTATACGTCGAATAGTCTATAGACCACTCTATTTGTCACACATGTAGATAGCGAGTATTAGAATGCATCGCTAGCGCGTAAAAAGAATTGCAGCGACTCACACCAATGATACTACATCGAACACTGTATAGCTATTTATGACAAATGAGAGTGTAAGGACCTATTATACGCAATGTTGACCGTCGCCTGACCCCATCAGAGACAATAGACACTACTATCCTTCTTAACCAGTCGTTTCTCCAGTCTCTATCGTCCATACTTCTTCAAAGTACCCTCCCCAATACAGATAAAGCCTTCAATATCTCGCTCTGATATGGTTTGATACACGATGACTCGACATTCGTGACTGTAGACGTCTGTATGACATGTGTCTGAGTAAAACATCTAAACGAGCTCAATGCTCCGTAATAGCTGTGTGTGTGTCTCCTCTTCCACATCCCCCTACCTACTACGCCGTTCCCACCTCTATTCCTATACAATATAGTCCAAGAATATCGCAAACCGTCTAAACCAATCGCGCCTCTCGCATCGGTCCTCCTTCCATAACATCTCTCTACAACTTTACTTCCACATTGATAGTCAAGAATAACTCCCCAGATCACTCGCGTCTCGAGTCTTGGAATGAAGAACTCACTAGACGTTTCTAAGGACCCTGCTTTCATTCTACCCCACAGACCCGCGCTATCTTTGCAAATTAGCCTATCGATTTATCTTGTGACAGACGTGATTGGGTGTAGGTACATCCGAATGTACGTCTATAGTCTTGTGAACGAACTAGGAGCTATGCCAGATTCTCAACAACACATCGCACTCTTCCTTACTGAAGCATGAAGAACTGAATAAGATCAGCATAGACTCGTTGCCGAGCCCAGCAGATGATCTATTGAGGTACTCTCGTTTACTCCAGAGTGGCAAAGTAGATACTCGATCTGATATATCACACACCAGTGTCTCAATTCACTACTTCTCAAGCTCTCTCATTCTCGTCCCTATCAGATTCAAGACTAAGCGCCTAGCCATAAGAACTACGGCTAGTGCGATCGTCCTATCTCATTCAGCCTTCGAAGTGTACCCGATGCAGCCCTCGCATCCACTGGATCACCGCCGCATGTTGACGGCACCACTCCCGTATCTTGACAAGATGGGCGGAAGGAGTGCGCGGATCGTAGACTCGCCGGTGAAACTACTAGATATACCTAGTTTTGTGCTAAGAAGAGATTGTCTTGCCACTTGCGTGTCGCCTCCTAAGAGGAAAAAGAAAGATGGTGTGAATGAGATAGTGGAGTGTATTCATTGTTTCCCAGGAAAGACTATGGATCAGAGAGCACACCCACCCACACTACCCCACTAAGTAACACACGCTATCCCAAAACCCCCCGAGGCACCCGGCCAGAAGCCCCCGCGTCTCGCGCCTCCCACCCCCCGCGCACCCGCCGAGCTAACCTTTGGGCCCCGCCTGGGGGGGCGAGAGAATGGATGATTATTATGAACACAGGTTGTGAGTAAAAAGATAGGAACGCTTGCGATAGGAAACAACCAAAGTCCAATGTGAAGATGACATTTGATATAATAAGACAGCATATTGCTATAGAAACTATCGCGTAACGAAGAGGGTTACAAGAGCGTATAGTGCGCTGTGGCACAGATTTCCAAAGTGTAGACTAAATGTTGTAGCATGACTCCATTTAAAAAAAACGCCAAATATAATTACAGCAAGAATAAGAATAATAAGATGAGAATCGTTCAAAATTAAAATTTACCAAATTGTGCCAGTCACACTCACATACGGGAGCCGCGGTAGCATAGTGGTTAGTGCACTGGCTTCCTATCTCAGTGGTCTATGGTTCGATCCGCAGATGAGGTGGGATTTTTTTAGGCCGCAAACGGCTCCTGGGTCGACCCAGCCCCAATTGGGTACCAGAGCAACTCTGGGAAGGTTAAGGCGGCCGGCGTGATGCTGACCACATCACCCCTAGTGTGCCCATGGTCAAGAAAATATGGGCCTAACACCATATTCCCAATATGCCTCAATGGGCGTGTAACGGGATCCTTTACCTTACACTCACATACAATTATGCACTTTCCACATGCCTCGGGTTTTTTCTCTCTTTACTTCAGCGTTCACGTACGCGTACAACCAATCATATTCTTCATTATTCCTATTTTTCTTAGATCTAGCAGACAGTTGTGTGTTACTAGGCCTATACTTCATTATTCGTCAGTCATCACTTCAGCTCCCCAAGGAGCATAGCACTTCAACAAACGTATGCCAAGTCTTCCTCTCCCACGCCATCAGCTCAAGGTCTTTGCGAGTCTTTATCTTGTCTGTTTCCAGTTCAATTCTCTATGTGTTTCCTGGCCTCCTTCTATCTCTTCTTACTCCGTGGATTCACAACAAGGACTGCCTGGCAATGCTATCAAAAGGTTTCCTCAGTGTGTGTCTTATCCGTCTTCAGCTTCATCTTCTCATCTTTTGTTCTACTGGCACACATTTGGTTCTTGTCATCAGTTCAACATTGAAAATCGTGTCATACCACTTCAGTCTTTCTATTCTACGCAAGCTACCAGTTATGAATGTCTATACTTGCAAGTATGACATTTATCTGGATGATGCAGTCCGCAGACGTAAGCTGCGTGAAGTGTTGTGGGAGTTAATATCTTCGGTGAATGTGATGGGTGTTTAGATGGTCGTATAACGTAACACGGTTCACTAACAGCGAGGCAGTGGCCTGTCACGTCAGTGACCTGTCTTTCTCAGTATTTTAGTTAGTTAGCTTGAAATCCTCCACACAATTCCAGGGATTCCCCCCGAGGTGAAACTTGTTGAAAACCCAGCATTGCACTCTAAGCTTCGATGAGTCACTTGAGCTTCAGATGTAACTCTTTAGCTTTGACCTGGTTGACTGCATGCAAGAGGATCTCAATATGGACTCAGTGATAGGCAGGGAGATCTGAGAAGTGGCTCTGTGCATGGCGTGGCAATTCCTTGAGAGAGCCAAGAACCAGAGCACAGTATTTTAGCTCTGCATATTTGGAGAGCCCCTTTGGATGGCGGGGAATGCACAGTATATCACGTACTTCTTACTCCTAGCTTGGAACCAGATGTGACGATCTTTTAAATGCAAGCCAATCTGGAGAAACTGGAGCTCATGACTTCAACTCAGCACGTTTTGGAATGGCAAAAAGGCCACATGAAAAGCCTAGAACTACAGTGTAGCGCTTGTCTTTCTTTTTCCTTTTCGTCCCTGGCGGCTGGTCTTTCCATCTCTTCCCGTGTTTTCTTTTTCTTCCCTCTCTGCGTGTTTGTCCATCTCTCACTACGAACGCTCGAGTGTCTGCCTCGTCCATTCCATGTCCTTCGCAGGTTGCATCAAGCTCGAACGCAGCTTGACTATCTCTGCCATTATATCTGGTATATTATTGGTAAGCACACTAGAGAGAAAAATGTTTACTCACCCTAGAAATGTTAATACTAGCAACTAGTGACCCAACCACTAGACTCACGGTACTCAGTTATCTAACATAATGGGTGCTGATTAGCTTCGCGTGTGAGGTAACACACCCAATAACCAATAAAATTGTAGGCTAGACTGAAAAACCCAAAAATCTAGTAACTTACATTTCACTGGGACTCGCGAAATAATAAATACCCCAAAACATCTAGAACCTAGTGTTGTGCAAACTTGTCACCAACACTCAACCCACCACTTAGTCAATTACTCAGCTATGGGAAAACTGGTTATGGTCAAAGGACGTAACGCCCTCCCTTGGAACAAATGCAAGCTAGTATTCTGACTATCTACAGCTTCTTATCTCCTAAAAAAAAATCAAAGAGCTACCATTTGTACAGTGCTTCCTGAAAAAAAAAAAATTATTAGCCACTGCTCACCATCAATTCTGTCACCACGTGTTTTACAATACCAATATCAAGCTGTGGAGAAAAATTGTTAGCGGTCAGAATTATATAGGTCTTATAGTCTAGGGGTAGAGTACGCCCACATATACTGTCGCGAGTATGGAAATAGAGAATGTCGGAGTTTAGACAGAATATGAATGCGTTATGTGGAAATAGAGAAAATTAAAGTCACTAATGAAAATATGGAGAGAGGTAGGACTTCTGGAGAGAAGAGAGATTGTCACACAGTGGCTTAACTAAGAGTCTGTCTGAGTAAAGAGACAAGACACCAATTTGTAGGAAAGTCTGAGAAGATAGATTATGATGAGAATTAAAGTGACTGTGGAGGATGAGACTTATAGCTTCAAGGGGGAGAACCTAGATTGACTCTCCCTCACCACCTGTGACTTATTTTATTAGCTACTGTCTCACCACCTCTCGCTCAGCTGAGATAAGGTATGCACTAATCACTAGCCACAGACACAACTGTACAGTTAGAGAATACAGGTACAGTATAGTGAAAGACCAACTGATCCAGTGCACATTTTATAGTTTATTAAAACAAACAAATCTATACTACGGCAAAAAACACACACACCAACAACGTGCGAGTTCACACAACCTGAAAAAAGAACAATCAATGACAGACACAATTATTAAATTACCACGCTCTCTTCCACATCTACACAAAAACAACTAAGGTTAAAGAAGTATACCGGCGGGGGGTCTCTAGGTAAGAGCCAGAACCCCTGACTACTCTAATGTTACTAACTAAACACACTGTGGAGTCCTCCACCATCTAACTACTCTTCACTTGTGTTCACTCTTTTCCGGTTAAGACTTATTAACTAATTTGACTACAATGTCTATAAGGCGCTCTTGCGTCCTGCACAACTAACTTATACACCCCATAAATCCTTCTCTCCTGACTCGAGAGGAGTAGTCAGTTGCCAGTTCTCGTCACCTGCTTTTTTTTATAGATATCAATGGGTCGGACAGTTTTGTCGAAACTGACTGGATGGCAAAGGCAACAGCCCGTTAGTGTTGAGATGATGGTTAACTGCAATTGGTGGCAATATGTGCTGTACGTAAATAATCCAAGTCGCAAGGCTACTGCTTACGTGTAGGTAACAGAAATCGATGTATAGTGGATGCTCCAAATTAACTGGCTGTTAATGGATCGGACAGTGTTGCCGATAATGACTGGATTGCAAAGGTAACAGCCCGTTTGTGCTGGAGCAATAGACACTTTCAACAATAGGCTGTGGTTACATAATCCATTACTCAGTCGTATACTGAAACCTGGCAGTATCACGTAGACTGCCTGGTGGTAATTATTATGTGGACAAAGTAATCCCCTGACAGCAGTAAATCACATCAGGAAACACAGACAAATGTACCGACCAAGGCTCTGAAAAAATACAGCAATGCGATATCTCATTTCTACCTGTAGCCTACTCTTCCTCAGTTCGTCTTTCACCCATACCAAATATAAACAACCTTCCATTTTCCACTCACCGCTTCTCTCACTCACCAAACATAAACAAACTCGCTTTCTCGGTTTAACACCCCACACAAATCAAAACAGGCTCTTCTCAGTACAGTTTCGCTAACTTTTTTGATTGAAAATCTCTGGTTGCTCGCGAATGCGTCAGTTTTCGCTGCGCGGTGTGACAATTTTTTTTTAGAAGCCAACGTATTATCCCACACACACACAGCTTACGAGCATAATCTTACAGTTAAAGTTAACCCAAGATGCAAAAAATTTCCCTGTGGGTAAATTACTCAGTAAATAATAATACTGGATATGTTACACAAATAGCATTGAACAGATACTCAGTATTTACACAATATTGATACTCTTTACAGTAATTTTCCACACACACACAAACCAAGTGGGAAAAGAACTTGGTAAAAATTAACGTTACACTGGCTCACTTTTTCTGACCCAAGAAAACCCCGCGCCAAGCTAACACTTAATGATTATGGGTGATGGCTCACTTAATAAAATTCAGAGCATCCCGGTCACGAAAAAAATGTACCTTAAAGAAAAAAGAATGTATATATATATTTAACATAAATTAAAGTAACACGGGATCTCTTTTCTTTTGGATTAAGCTAACACCCCAATGAATTAAATAAATAAATGAGCTGACGGAAGACAGAATAATTCTTGCACTAACAAGAAATGACAGCGCAGAATATCACTTTGTCTAGTGGCAGAATTTTCTTGAGACAGTGGTACTGATTGATAGCGACCTCTTGCTTAAATAGCCAGATAGAGTATGTGATAAAGTTTGATAAAGTTGGATTTTTATTCCCGTTAATGATATCCACCAAAAGATAGATATAAGTGGATGGAAGCAGACATCATCATCATCATCAGTTGATAAGATCTCTATGGTGTTGTTTGCTCCACTGTAGTGTATGGAATGTCAACTTGACCTACGCAGTGGTGTGTAGACATGGATTGAGTGTATAATGTGCGAATGATAATAAAGGTTCGTGTTGTTGACAAATGTTCTTTTCTCACACTCATGTATGACTGGAAGTCATCGACACCAACGACTGTGTACCTTTTCTAAAGTTTAATTGGACGTACACACTCGACAGCA
Source organism: Oreohelix idahoensis (assembly GCA_024509875.1). NCBI lineage: Eukaryota > Metazoa > Mollusca > Gastropoda > Stylommatophora > Oreohelicidae > Oreohelix > Oreohelix idahoensis. Next base: position 359,533 of record JAMPIV010019108.1, read on the forward strand.
CAGATAGTGACAAATCACAGGTTGCCATAATACATCATAGTACAGTGGATAAATGGTCTTGCAATGTTACATGGGCACTCATGTAGAATAATTGTATAATGGACTGTCAGTAGCCAAGCACTCAGTATCGCCCATACATATATATCATCTGACTTCACTGACTGAGCACGTCAGTTTATAAACAATATTTCAGATGGCTTCTAAACCTAATCTCGTCTAGCGACGATTCTTCAACATAATGTTCAGCACATATTTTTCCATATAATAATATTGAACCGCTAGCAATGGGTTCTCATGTGTAGCAGTGATCTCTGGACTAAACAAGCGATAATACGGGCATCCCTTTTCTCTTCTTGAAAGTCACTACATGTTTTGGTTCCAAGATGGCTTCACTCGTGAGCTGTCACTCACGTTTGGATACAGATAATGAATCTGTCCTAAAGTTAGTCATTCATAAAACATTTCATTGCTCTGTAGATTTGATCATGAATAATTGACTGCAATCTACAGGATATAGTGCTGCTAGGAATCGAAGTCGTTTTCATCGAGTCAAATATATTCTCTTAGACATTCAAATCGTAACTATCGAAAATGGTGGCTTCGATCGAGAGTTCATAAGAGTGTCTATTATTACCTTGGCATCAGAAATATGCCTCTGCCATTCCTTGGCAATACGAATAAACACTGGGGTAAAGCATACACGATAGGTCTAGACGACTATCACTTTCCCCACAAATACTGAGATCACTTTTTCCCCGGCTACAAGCCGACATAGAAGACACAGTCCCTATCAGGACGAAGCCAAATCACACCACACTCTAGCGACACATCCGCCGAATAGCCTTTGACCTCTCTAGCGACAACAGAACATATAGTTCGACTTAGATATGTAAAGATATACAGATATAAGACAGACTCGTCCTACTCAGACAAACAATACACATAAATTCAGGCCATAGATATTCTGAAGCAAGAACAATCTATTATTACCCAAACAACGAATAAATCGCAGAAAAATGGATTCATCCGCGGAGTTTGATCGAAAAGACGGCACAACTTTCAAGGGAAGTAACTCAATAATGACTTTCCCTTAAGCACTATTTTGTTTACAAAATATTTGCGAAGATAACAAGAATACCAATGTATAATATTGTAAGATATCAAAGACTGCACGTAACAGTATGCAGGTGGCTTTTGCACTTGCACTAGATGAAACAAATTCAGACGTAAGACTGTAAAGTTTCTTTTCTTCTTTCCACTCTGTAAAGTGTCAGTCTGTATGCTCTGTAAGGAAGAGTGGTGTGTTGTTGAGATCAGGCATGCTCCAGTCTACCCAGCTGTAAATGGGTAACTCACCCTAGTGCTGAGTTAGGGAAGGCAAAGGCTCCAGGGGAAGCAGGCCCTAAACTTGGTCACTCCAACCGACGCAGGATGGTGTATGTATGAAGTAGAAGTGTAGAGTGTGATTACCGCGAATGGTGTACTGTTCGTGTGCTGACCAATATAACCACTCATACACTTGTGTCTACAAGGCACCAATGCAGACTGCTGGAATCTTTGTTTACTCAATTTATTCAGACGTACACACTGGGACATACGAGTACATCATGGTATGTTGACATATCAATTTGTAGGTATACATAGCAGATCTGAAGTCATGACACATTCAGAAATAATAGGCAGTACATCAAAAGTTCAATGTCATGATATATTATGGCCGCATCCCCCTATCTGACTAAACGCGTCAGTGAAGGCAGATCGATAAATAACTAAAGTTACTTGACGTCCATAGTTTGTAGTATATATTATGAAACCACGAAAGAGGGGGTTTCTAGCAAGATTGAGATCTCCCTGTCACTGTCCGATAATAGGATAAATAATCTGTTCTCTTGGCAGTGATCAAAACATATGATGACCGAAATCTAACATGGCTGCCTCCCTGAGTTGTCGTTCACTCATTCATAGGAAGGAGAATATAAGCCAGAGTTAATTTATAATGGGTATATAAATGATTTCATAAATGTTTCCATACAGCTCTACGGTGATCAGGTTAATTCACGTAGCCATAACCGCTGTAGGAAAGTCTGTCATCTTTGTCGATACAAAACACGACCCTAGCGATACGAAGCACAATGTTCCATCTAGGTCGAATCGACATGAGATCATCAAAATAGGGTCTGGCAATACATGGAGTCCGAATTATACATTGTACCGTACCTTAGGAGAGTCTCTAACATAAACTATAGTAGAGATACCATCTCCTTTAGAAGAAAACCACTTCATGAATTATATTTCCTTAAGAATCTACCAGCCCTTTGAAAAATGCATACCCGCCATTATCACGGTACATCGGAACTCATCACGACTTGTCAAGACAACTCATACTTCCGCTAGACCGGAATAATAAGAATCTAGTCCCGCCTACCCATCCAAAATATACAATATAGGACTGATTCTACTTGTACTAATAATATGTAATACATATGAATTCAGGCCATAAACACAATAAGCAAATTAATATATTTTCTGGCCCTAAAAAATAAGTACAAACGTAAGCGCAATATCCTTGCGCCGGATCCATATCCAGAACGATTACTCCTATAATCAAAAGTGTGAATCAAACATGGATTCTCTCGCTTTTACCATAGACAGCATTTTCATACACAAATGAATGAATGTCTATATTTTTTTCATTTTAAATAGCCATATCGATTTTTGTAATATGTGCGTCAAAATATGCACGCAACAGATTACCACACCCCTCGGGAAAAAAATGGTACATTTTTTTTTTGAAATCCATCTAGGAGCAACATACAATAGGCTCACAACGCACCAATACAATGCGCAGATGATAAGCATAAGTTTTATGACCTTAGAGAAAGTACTTCTCTAAGTATAAATATTTCCAGAGAGGTGTCACCAACGCATACTACAATAATAGCAATGACACAATTTCCACCTTAGTTTATACATAAATTTCATCTAAGATATCTTAACATCATGATCATCAAAGACGAAAAACATTGAAAGATCAGCGGTGAATAAATATCAATGAACCGCTAAGTAGTGTTACAATCAATATATGATATATTACATATGTGTACACATTTCAACATAGAAACAACTGTATCAAAGTTGTATAACAGTTATGAATCATGTGGGCATCTAGACAAAATATCTGCCATCACATTTTCTGACCCACGGATAGCTCGCACCGAAAAATGAAATGGCTGTAGAGCAATCGCGTATCGCGTTGATCTTGCGCTCTTCAGATTTTTACTCTGAATAGCCGTAAGAGCTTTCTGGTCAGTTTCCACAATGAAATGCGCGCCCAGAAGAAATCTTTGCAGTTTAAGGATTGACCAAACCATAGCCAATAATTCACGGTCTAGGACCGAGTAATTCTTCTCTGCGGCATTTAATTTCCGAGAAATATACATCACAGGATGCAGAGTTCCAGAGTACTCTTGCATTAGTGCAGCTCCAATCCCGGTGGATGAAGCGTCACTACGAAGAATAAATGTCTTATCCTTAGAAGGCAATACTAGGATAGGTGAAGTAGAAAACATAGTTTTAACCTTATCCAAAGAGGATTGACATTCTTGAGTCCAATGGACTACATTAGGAGACCCTTTCTTTAGCAAGGAAGAAAGAGGTGACATAATGGAGGACAGATTCGGGATGAATCGCCCATAAAATTGTATTAGACCTAAGAGACTTCGCACTTGCTTTTTAGTCTTAGGAATAGAAATGTTAAGTATCTTACTTGTATTATGGTCTTCTGTTTTTAGGAACCCATGACCAACACGGTGTCCTAAGAAAGATATTTCGCTAAAACCAATACATGCTTTCGATGGTTTCGCTGTCAGGTTATGCTCGCGTAAGATAGACAATAGTTCATTTATACCATTATAGTGATCGTTCCAAGTATCACTGAAAAGACAGATGTCATCAAGATACGCAATGACATCTGAGCGATGAGATAGGATTCGACGCATCATGCGTAAAATGTTGCAGGGGCGTTCATAAGACCGAAAGGCATGAAATTCCATTGGAATAGACCCCTAGGCGTCGAAAAAGCAGTAAACGGTTTGGCGTGTTCGGATAGTGGAACTTGCCAATATCCCTTAGACAAATCGAGTTTAGTAAAGAAATGAGAATTCGATAGTCTCGTAAGTAGCTCTTCTAGTAAAGGCATAGGTTCAGCATCGAATTTATTCACTTGATTCAATTTGCGATAATCCACGCAAAGACGTATGTTATTGTCTTTTTTCCGTACTATAACCATCGGCGAAGAATATGCTGATGTGGATGGTTCAATAATTTTTAACTCTATCATCTCATCTAACTCTTTCTCTACCTGTGCTTGAAAATGTATCGGGATAGGATACGGTCTGACTCTTATAGGACTATGGTCAGTAAGAATAATGTCATGTTGAATGACATCCGTTTGACCAGGAATGTCAGTAAGGACATCCTGAAATTGTTCTAACAAAGTAGAAACTTGTTTCTGCTCTCCTGGAGATAATTCTGGAGAAATTGCAACATCTTTCCATGATTCATTAGAGTGAAGAGGAATCATTGGAAAAGGTAAATTTACATCCGAGAAACTCGTTTCCTCATCCTGTATTACTGACAGAGATGAGTACTGTCCATGTTGGACTGGAAAATCGTCCGTTGCCTGGAAAACAGGTTGTAAATATTCAGGACGTTCATGGAATTCCGTGAGCATGTTGATGTGGAAGGTTTTACGCTTCCCGTCAATATCGACGATATAGTCAACATCGGAAACTTTTGATATTATATCGTACGGACCTTTCCAAGAAATGAGAAGTCTATTTTCCCTACAAGGTAGCAAGACAAATGCTTTGTCACCTGGACAAAGTTGACGCAAACATCTCTTTTTATTGGCAAATTCCCTTGCCTTCTGTTTCGCAAATTCAGAAGAAGCAGTTGCCAATTTGCATGCTTCAATAATCTTGTGTCTAAGTGCGATGACATATTCATAAGAGGATTTTGTGTCATCGACAATATTATCAGCAGTTATAAGATCATGAAGTAAGGACATAGGACCTCGCGGTTTCGCGCCAAAGACAAGTTCAAAGGGAGAAAATCCTGTATGTTCGTTGGCGACCTCTCTATATGCAAAGAGAGCCGCGGGTAAAACCCTATCCCAATCCTGAGGATGATCTTCTGTTATCTTACCTAGTAGGTTTTTCAGAGTTCTATTCAAACGTTCCACCATCCCATTGGACATAGGATGATAAATACTACTCAGCGATCTCTCTATCTTCAGAGTCGACATTACTTGAGACATGGTATCCGATATGAGTTGGGTACCATGGTCGGATAATATTTCTGCTGGAAACCCCAGACGAGAAAATATTAACCAAAGAGCATCTGCGACATCAGCAGTAGTTATGCTCTTTAGAGGAACAGCCTCCGGCCAACGTGTGCACATATCAACACACGTCAAAATAAATTGGTGTCCTCTCGCAGACTTTATCTTAAATGGACCAATGATGTCTATCGCCATTTTTTGAAATGGCCGAATGGGAATGTCTGCAGCCTGAATAGGTGCATCATGGCGTGGACCTCTGGATTTAATCTCTTGACATACTTTACAAGATCGACAATAGATTCGTATGTCCTTATTCACAGCAGGCCAAAAGAAAGATTGAAGAACTCTAGCTTTAGTACGGGAAAAACCCATATGTCCAGCACACTGCGAATCATGAGCGTGCTGTAAGATTTTAACTCTCATATTTTTAGGCACAAGGATTTGAGAATGAATGGACTTAGCGGAGTCTTGTACCATACGTACAAGTACGCCATTCTTCATCGTAATCCAAGATTTACGATTAGTATCCTTATTCGGATCACCTTTTGTTGCCAGAGTAAAGAATTTCTTTAGAGTAGGATCATCTTCCTGCTGTTTGATAAAGGAATCGTGGGAAATCTCCAAGGGATCATCTTGGATCTGCGCATCATTATCTTCAGTATGTGAAGATTGTGGCATATTAAGAGCTTGAGCCCTAGTGATTACTGCATTAGCCGATTGCATATTAACATTTTCCCAATTAGAAATTTGCTGTGGAGTGCATTCTTTCACTCCATGAATGCGACCGATGATAAGATCAGCGATCGGATTCGGCAAGAGACATGCTTGCACCTCTCCTGTAAAGAAAGGCGTAGCAATATTGATAATGGCAGTGGAGTACTTCTCCAATGTGCCACCAAATGTTACACATTTGACTATATTGCCTGTAGCTCGAGAAAGATTTACGAGTGATTGCCTCACTCCAATGGTAGTGCACCCCGAATCGAAAAGAATTGATACCGGAGTACCATCTATTAGGCCCCTATTAAAGACAAGAGCACCCCTTCCATTATGCGCAATTGACGCATGGAGAGCGGGAAGCGGGTGACCGCAGCTTAAAGTAGACACTGTGGTTGGATCGAATAATGTTTTGCATTGCGAACACTCAGATGCTCTAGCAAAATCGAAAGCGGAATTTGCTACACTGTTGGAGTCTTTTTTATCATTATTCTGATTATCGGTGTCGTGGAACTCCTGTTGTGCAGAGTTAGCCTGGTAATAAGATTTACCATGTCTTTTGTGTTGTGATCTACCTCGGTTATAATTGTCTCTATAATTATTATTGCCTCTGTTATAACCCCTATTTGGGTTTGAATCATAATATTCATGATCATAATCATCATGCTCATTATATTGAGTATCCCTGTAATATTGTTTCTTTTGTCTCCATGAAGCACTTGGGTAGTTCCTATAGCTACTCCCTTTTCGAGAATTTCTAACATTATGGGCACCTCTCGCGTGTCGAGGACTATCAGCCCGATTCCAGTTCTTCGAAGAAGAACCCTGATTTGAGTGGTTATCTTGGTTTTGATACTTATTCCAATTAACCTTTTTATCAAATTTATTTTTAGCTCCTTGGAATTTATGTGAGTAATTCTGATTATACTCTGTTGCCGAAGCAACTGGCATACTCTCTTTAATGTTAGAGTTACTAAGAATCATGTCAGGGTGTGCCGTGGCATACTGGTCACAATATTCTTCCATTTGCTTTATTGTACCAGGTTTACGCTCATGTAAGAACTCTAGGAATGATTTATTTACAGAAGACATGACCTTGTCTCTTAGCAATAAATCCGTAAGACCATCAAATGTTTTCTCTGTTTTGGATAATTCAATCCATCGTGAAAGTGTAATTCGTGCTTTTGAGATGAAATCTGAGAATTCTACACCTACCTCAGGTCTCATTGTTTTAAACAAAAGACGATAACCTTCCTCAGACAGCTGATATCTCTTTATCAAAGCTGCCCTAACAGCATCATAATTATCTTTGTCGGCCTCTTCAACAAAATATAACTTACTTAGGGACTCCCCTTTTAGATTTTCAGACAACTGATTCACATACTGTGATTTGTCAACATTATGAGATCGACAAGCCCGTTCAAATCTAGAAAGCCAAAATGTTATGTCATCACTGGTAGGGTTAAACGCTGGTACCTTGACCTTGTACACAAAGGGTTTACCATTACCACCAGATGCCTGATTAACATTACTCATACATGTCAATTTTAATTTCTCTAATTCAAACTCATGTTCTCTTATTGCTTTTCTCTCTTCAGCTTCTCTATCTAATCTTCTCTGTTCTGCAGCAGCTTCTAACTTTTTCTGTTCTGCAGCAGCAGCAACTTCTAATTTTTTCTGTTCTGCAGCAGCAGCAACTTCTAATTTTTTCTGTTCTGCAGCAGCTTCTAATTTTTTCTGCTCTGCATCAGCTTCTAATTTCTTCTGTTCTGCCTCAAATCTCCTTTCCTCCACTTGCATCTGCAATTTCTTTAGTTCAGCAGCAGTATCAGCTTCTTTTTCTAATCTTTTTTCTTCAGCCAGAGCTTTTTTTTCTTCAGCAGCAGCTTCTCTTTCTAATCTTTTTTCTTCAGCCAGAGCTTTTTTTTCTTCTATTTGAAGTTTTCTCTCCTCAGCCGCAGCTTTTTTTTCCTCAGCAGCAGCTTTTCTTTCTTCAACAGCAGCAGCAGTTTTTTTTTCTCTTCTGCAGCTAATGCTTTGTCATATTGAGCAACAGCCCATTGTTCTAAGTCTTTTCCAGTCTTATCAAGAGATTTTCCTTGTGCAATGAAATAATCTAATGTAGACATATTGTCTTCTTAAATCAGAAACCTGAAAAAGTAAATAAATTACCCTATTTCGTTTTAATGGGAGACAAGTCTATACCATAGACTTAGTCTTAGTCCAAACTTGTATGGTTTATAATAACCAATGATAACTTGAGTACCTGTGGACAACAATAACTGTATCTCAAATACTGTGGGGACAAGCCTTACAAAGGTCTTGTATACCTCAATGTAATCAAAGATCACTTGAGTACCTGTGGAAAAAATATTTCCCTTTACCAATCACTTTGGGAGACAAGCCTTACAAAGGTCTTGTACATTTTGTTTTATAACAATAACAATCATAAAGTACTGATCTGTACTATACTATCAGTGTATACCACTATACGTCATATGTCAACTAAAGACATTACAAAGGACAAACAAGAAAAGACAATATGAACACATTTGCAGAGATCAAATTAAATTAAATAGGAGGAATGAAAAAAAATGATCACAGAAACCGTGATGATAACTGCCATAATATAACAAGACAAATACGCCACAGTGTATAAACATAAGGGTGTAAAGAAATCAAAAATAGAAAAGATGAGACCTACAATTATACAAACAAATCAAACAAAACTAAGGAACACAAAATTATTAACAAAAACAACGAAGAAAAGAACACCTCATCACAACTAACAGAAATAGCAGCAAATTGTTGCTAACAAATTTCCAATTAAGAAAATGTGTACCTATAGAATACTAGTCCAGACCAATGTCACTCGGCATACCTTGTACTAGTCACACAGAACATAAACTAATTTAATACATAACAAATAACATGTAAGCATAAATAGCATATAGCATACAACATAATTTATGTCATGAATGGAATGTGTTGCAGGTATAGTGTTGTAAAGCAGGCACAGTTTATTTTAATACTAATAACTTGCCACTTTATTCAGTAATAGATTTAATTTTAAACTATTACACTGTCAATTTTTCTCTGTTGAGCATATGAAGATCCAACGATGAACTATGCACTTTATGTTCAACAACACTGTGATTCTTCTGTACGTTGAGAAATGTCAACAATACTGCTCCAGATATTTTCTACACTTGATACCACTGTCCTGTGTAATACTGTCTGTACAGCGAAAAACTGTCAACAAGCGCTGACCTAGATACAGCATCCTATCGGTAATACAGGTCAAGCTGACATCGACTGTATAGCTGTCCTACTGGTGTTGATGTGTTCAAACAAATGTTCTTTCAGCTGTAAACTGTGATTCTCAACACAAAACTGCGTAAGCTGGACCCAGGAATCTGGCTCGCCACTGTAAAGTTTCTTTTCTTCTTTCCACTCTGTAAAGTGTCAGTCTGTATGCTCTGTAAGGAAGAGTGGTGTGTTGTTGAGATCAGGCATGCTCCAGTCTACCCAGCTGTAAATGGGTAACTCACCCTAGTCCTGAGTTAGGGAAGGCAAAGGCTCCAGGGGAAGCAGGCCCTAAACTTGGTCACTCCAACCGACGCAGGATGGTGTATGTATGAAGTAGAAGTGTAGAGTGTGATTACCGCGAATGGTGTACTGTTCGTGTGCTGACCAATATAACCACTCATACACTTGTGTCTACAAGGCACCAATGCAGACTGCTGGAATCTTTGTTTACTCAATTTATTCAGACGTACACACTGGGACATACGAGTACATCATGGTATGTTGACATATCAATTTGTAGGTATACATAGCAGATCTGAAGTCATGACACATTCAGAAATAATGGGCAGTACATCAAAAGTTCAATGTCATGATATATTATGGCCGCATCCCCCTATCTGACTAAACGCGTCAGTGAAGGCAGATCGATAAATAACTAAAGTTACTTGACGTCCATAGTTTGTAGTATATATTATGAAACCACGAAAGAGGGGGTTTCTAGCAAGATTGAGATCTCCCTGTCACTGTCCGATAATAGGATAAATAATCTGTTTCTCTTGGCAGTGATCAAAACATATGATGACCGAAATCTAACATGGCTGCCTCCCTGAGTTGTCGTTCACTCATTCATAGGAAGGAGAATATAAGCCAGAGTTAATTTATAATGGGTATATAAATGATTTCATAAATGTTTCCATACAGCTCTACGGTGATCAGGTTAATTCACGTAGCCATAACCGCTGTAGGAAAGTCTGTCATCTTTGTCGATACAAAACACGACCCTAGCGATACGAAGCACAATGTTCCATCTAGGTCGAATCGACATGAGATCATCAAAATAGGGTCTGGCAATACATGGAGTCCGAATTATACATTGTACCGTACCTTAGGAGAGTCTCTAACATAAACTATAGTAGAGATACCATCTCCTTTAGAAGAAAACCACTTCATGAATTATATTTCCTTAAGAATCTACCAGCCCTTTGAAAAATGCATACCCGCCATTATCACGGTACATCGGAACTCATCACGACTTGTCAAGACAACTCATACTTCCGCTAGACCGGAATAATAAGAATCTAGTCCCGCCTACCCATCCAAAATATACAATATAGGACTGATTCTACTTGTACTAATAATATGTAATACATATGAATTCAGGCCATAAACACAATAAGCAAATTAATATATTTTCTGGCCCTAAAAAATAAGTACAAACGTAAGCGCAATATCCTTGCGCCGGATCCATATCCAGAACGATTACTCCTATAATCAAAAGTGTGAATCAAACATGGATTCTCTCGCTTTTACCATAGACAGCATTTTCATACACAAATGAATGAATGTCTATATTTTTTTCATATTAAATAGCCATATCGATTTTTGTAATATGTGCGTCAAAATATGCACGCAACAAAGACCAAGGGGAGAGATTCCCCGGACAACTCAAGATAAAGGAAAAGGGCGAAATCTGCCGCCGCATTAGCTGTTCTACGAGCGACCGGTGTTTGCGAGACGAGACAAGGGCGGCACAATTAAAAGGGAAGAAGTTTTCCCCGTGCCCACGATTCTCCGTAAATCAAATAATACGCGGAACTAGCCGTCATCTACTAGAAAGGCAGAATAAAAAAGACCTTTAGCTAGATGCCGATGTTCACGTGTAAAGGGGTGGAATTAGCCGGTCCAACGTAAGACTGGCATGACCAATGCCAGAAATAGCGCTATTAGGAGCTATAAGACAAAAAAGTAGGCGTAGGCAAAAATTAGAGAACAAGACAGGGCAGACCAAGTGACAGAAATTTCTCCAAGTCACGACACAGTACTTTAGCTATAAATGTATTTCTGGATTTCAGTATTCCGTTATGAAAATTACTTCTTCATGTCAGTATGTCAGTTAAAAAGTTACCTGCCCAAGTCAGGGTTTTAGTTTGTCAATTTCTGTACACGGATAAAGAATAAAACCACTGTTACCAGTTTTAAAGAAAAAGTTAAAAGTAGTCCCATTGCAGATACTGTCGTAGGGTAGTGAAGGGTTAGAGAGTTCACCATACTACATCCAGAGTTGTTTTTAATGAGGTGGGGTAATCAGTTCCCTTCTAATTGTATTTTGCCTTTCCTAGCTGGAAGCGGAGTGGGGCACTTGCATGCTTCCGCAACTTCGCAGCGAGAGGACAGCTCTCTAACAGATTAGCCAATTGAACGGTCACACTGTTACCTGAATGCATGTCAAAAGAGGAAACTACGAAGAGGTTTGCTATCGTCTTCGCGACTTCATCGTGTGAAACAAACTGCTACGCAAACCATGATTACAAAAGCGCATGAAGCAATGAGTCACAAAACTTTTTGCATGGGGGCAACGGCTCAAATCGACCCATGCTCATTGTAACGGAATAAAAAGAACATTTATTCATTTATTCATTCATTCATTTATATTCTATTCGTGCTCTAATTGTTTGGAGCGTCTCCAGAATTAGTGACACTTATCAAGAATCCCCGTTTTATACAAGGTTATGAAAGGCAGGTCTACAGTATCGTTGCTATAAGTACTCTCAAAGATTAGTTCTCTAAGCGGAAACCCATATCAGTCCGGGCACCCTGGTTGGTGACTGTACTTTCTATGAGGTCGAGTGTTGCCGAGAAGAGACCCGAAGATGTTGTTAACATCATTTCATGATACTTTTGTTGATGTTTCTCACGATAACGGGACGTACTGGTGGCTTGTTTGTAATCTTGGGGTCATGCGCAGCTAAAAGCCTTCTCTTTCCTTTGAATTATTTTACTTCTTTTTACCTGCTTTTTTTTTCCTTCCTCCTCATTTTCGTGCTATTTTTTCTTCTTTCTATTCCTTTTCATTCTCATATATTTCAATCGTTAATCTTTGTTCCCTTTCCCATCAACTTTACATTGTCTTATTGTCATCCTCTGGTCAGTGAAATACGTTGCATACCTGTTGAAAAAGGAAGCCCATTTTGTTCCAAATGTCCTCCATGACGCCGGATATTTTTTTCTTAGAAATATTCTTACTTCTGTTGCTTTCCGGTGGCAAAATTTCTGGAATTGTCCTCCCATCTATGCAGTTCGGCTAAGTTGGAAATGGTGTCGTTTTAATACGAGTATTGTGTGTGCGAGGAGGAGTCAAAAAGTAAACTTAATATTTTTTTTAAAAATTAACAGAATATGCACAAATAGGAATGAAAGCACTTAATCACTTTTCAATATAGTCCACACTACGTTCAATGCAGGTGTGTCAGAGCTTCACTAATGCCTGGATTCTACGAGAAAAAAAAACTCTTCTGACTGACTGCGTAGCCACGTATGCACCGCCTCTATCATCTCATCGTCCGTACTGAACTTCTTGCTAGCGAGTGCTTCCTTGAGGGGTTCAAACACATGATAATCACTCGGTGCGAGGTCCGGTGAATATGCAGGACGTGGAAGACTCTCCAAACGCAGATTCGTGATTTTCGTTACTGTCACACGAATTGTGTGCGGCCGCGCGTTATCATGCTGTAACACCACATCAGAAGTGAGCAAGCCGCGACGTTTTGACCAGATTGTAGGTTTCAAGTGGTTCTGAAGCAGATCACAGTATGTTTTGCGGTTGATAGTGAGTCGCCTGAACATGTAATGATCCAGGATTGGGCCTTTACAGCCCCGAAGAGCGTGAGCATCAATTTACCGGCCGAACGGGGTCTATGTAGGGTTCGGGCCACGACGTCCCACCTACATCAATGGATGTTGAAGCGAACACACAGCCTCTCATATCCAGGTGCAGTGATCGCCGCGGAAGCTACTGTCTTGTAGTAAGCTTCTGGCATATGGCCTCTCCTGTACAAACGTGTCCATAGCAGCCCCTTCATGTGGTGACCCTGTTCTCACAGAGTTTGCTATGGGGGCGACCGAGTGCCTGGTGGTATAACTGGGTCGGGAGTTGTTTGAGACCTCTCTTAAGGTGCAGGCGCAATACCCACCAGCGAGTGGACCATGCTCTGGCCAACACCAACCCAAACCCCACTCATGGGTTAAATGCTACTTTCTCTCTTCTCTACTTGCCTACCAAGCTTTCTCTGTCCAATCCTCGATAACCTCACCAAGGATCCTGAAGTGGTGATGGTAAAATATAGGTCTTTACTTAGAAGGGATCCGGGCCCTGCCCAACCTCCCAGCTGCAGCAAGAGTGCCGTGCGACCTGACATTGCACCCATCGTCAGATTTTGTCCAACTCCTGAGACATGGGAAGCAAAGCCACTAAAACTCAATGGAAATTTAGAACCACTGTGCTGGGGAAAATCGTGAAGGCATAGGATGCAGGACGTGACACAGCCACAGCAAAAGCTCAGCCACAGAACGAAGAAATGAGGCCTGCATCGTGAGCGCTTGTGACTAGAGGGAATGCATCTCTGTGAACCCCACCTGAACCCCTAAAGCAAAGTGATCTTTAGAGCCAAAAAGGTGAGTGGCCAAACAAATCACCCAATACTCATGGAGGAAGACATACACATTGCATTCTTTGGGAGGGAGATGTCTGCAGCAAACACCCAATCCTCCAATGCCAGTCAAACAACATATTCCATACGAGCTCGGACGTCGCCTCGATTACCAAGGCCCGCGCAAGAGAGATAAATCCCCTGTTCCTTGTGAAAAGTCAGCGAAGGGGTACCTTAACATTTTACAGCTAAATATTGCTGGACTACAGAACAAGACAATTGAGCTTACAAAAATACTACACGAACATCAAGTACAAGTAGCCCTTCTCCAGGAAACAATACTCCCACGGAGACAAATTAACATCATGGGTTATACACAGTACAAATGTGAATGCCTGAAGTGCCAAGGCATCATGACCTTAATCCCAAGCCCCAGTAACCAACAACCCTACAGCGGATATCGACCACCAAATAATAAAGCTATGGGGCAAAGATAACACCAAGTACACACTACACAACATTTACTGTCCCCCGACCTCATCAAAAGGTCTGCCTGAGTTTGAGCCCATACTAAAGAAAACTGTCGTAGCTGGTGATTTTAATGCTCACATTCCTGCTCTAGGATACAGGCGGTTTAACAGTAGGGGCCTAGAGGTTGAGGATTTGTGCAGCAGTACCAACTTAATGCTACTGCAGAACTTGGAAACTCCACCAACACTCCTTCACAGGGCACACGGCTCGACCAGCCGGCCAGATCTGACATTTGTTTCAGCTGATAAAGCAGAAAATAGTATCATCAAAGTCTTAGAAGATGTGGGAAGTGACCACCGCCCTGTTTTAACAACTATTTTAACACCACAGATGACACAGAAGTCCCTTGGTAAACCATCCTGGAACTTCAGGAAAGCAGACTGGGACAGCTACGGCCGAGAAACTGATGCTGGATTCAGTCAAATCATTAGAACTGATAACATTAATACTACACACAACAACATATGTACCACAATCCTAGCAGCTGCCAAAAAGTGCATCCCAAGGGGGAAGCATAAGAAGTATAAACCTTACTGGACATCTGAACTAGCTGAAGCAGTCAAAGAGAGGAGAGAGGCTAGAAAGAAGGCTGAAAAATACCCTACTACCCTGAATAAAACAGAGTACAACAGGTGGACAGCAAAAGTAGGGTATGTCACCAAGAAGAATAAACGGGAGACTTGGAAAGAAAATTGCAATAAACTAGATTTAAAAAGAGAAGGGAACAAAGTTTGGAGACTCCTTAGTAATCTCGAGGGAAGCAAGAAAAAGACAAACCCAACACCTATGGTGGATGGAAGTGGTGATGAAGTAACATCAAGCAGCAAGAAAGCCGATGTCTTCAACAATTTTTATGCCAGTGTAAATAAAACACAACAGAGAAAGAAACTAGACAAAGTGCTCCTAAAGAACACATCCATGCGTAACATAGATCAGGCCAATATGGCTGCGTTCGATGATCCGTTCCGCCCACAAGAACTGAGAATGGCACTACGGAAACTGGCCAAAAATAAAGCTCCAGGACCAGATAAAATTAAAAATGAGATGATTTGTCAGCTAGGGCCAAAGGCAAAAGAGACACTTCTGTGGTTCATCAATAGAACGTGGAACGAGGGACAGCTACCATCAGCATGGCTGACAGCAACCATCTTGCCTATATTGAAGAAAGGGAAACCACCGGGAACACCAAGAAGCTATAGGCCCATATCCCTCACTTCATGCTTAGGCAAGCTGGTCGAGAGAATGGTAAACAACAGACTATACTGGTGGTTGGAAAGCTGGAACCTTCTGGACAACAACCAGGCAGGCTTCAGACGTAAGTGCCGCACAGATGACCCCCTCTTCAGGTTCACACAGAATGTGATGGATGGTTTTCAAGAGGGAAAAAGCACGATAGCTGTGTTCATCGACCTTGAGCAAGCCTACGACAGAGTTTGGAGAAAGGGACTTTTGCTAAAGATGAGAAGAATGGTAATAGGAGGGAAAATGATTAGATGGATACAGGCCTTCCTAACAAATAGAACCATAGCTACCAACTATGCCGGTGCAATTTCACGGAAAAGAACGCTGGAAGAAGGACTGCCTCAAGGCTCTCCTTTAAGTTGTACCCTTTTCCTCATCTTCATTAATGACCTTGCCAAACATCTGAATGTGTCGAAGGCGCTGTTTGCCGATGACCTTGCCATCTGGACTACTGATAAATATCCCATTCTGGCAAAAGCCAAGATCAACAGAGCTCTCCTTACAATGTCAGTATATTGTGAACTGTGGAAACTAAAAATCAATACGCAGAAAACTGTATACACCACTTTCTCGCGCAGCCACAAAATAGCAAAAAGACCTTTCAACATCAAACTGAGTGGGGAAACGCTAACAAAAGAGGAGCACACAGTCTATCTAGGAGTAAAACTGGACAGACAATTGAAACTAGATGGACACATCTACAACCTCAGGGAAAAAGCATGTAAGCTAAACCTCATCAAACGGCTAGCTAGTACAAATTGGGGAGCGGATAAACTAACACTTTGTCAACTATATCTCGGCTATGTGAGATCAGTGATAGACTATAACCTCCCCCTCCAGACCATTGTGAGTACTAATACCATCTCATCTCTGGACCGTGTGCAGAACCAAGCTCTCAGGTTAATTTATGTAGGGATGAGATCAACACCCACAGCCGTATGCGAGATAGATGCCAATATAGAGCCACTGGATATTAGGCGTAAAAGAGCACTGACTGAAGCTGTAGAGAGATACAGGAGACAAGAGAAAGACCACCCAAACAAAGTACTTATTGACACTTAGAAACAAACACGAAGACTGAAACAATTATCTCTCCTGGACATAGCCAAAGAGGAAAATGATAAACATCATCTCCCGCAAGAGAGAGAATTGGAAAACAAATACTTTGGACCGCCCCCTTGGGAAAACTTCCACCAACCAACTCTCAAAACACAACTGATAGATAATACGGCCAACAAGGAAACACTACCCACAATTTTGAAGACGTGTGCCTTGGAGACCATAAACAGCTACCCAACGTCAGCAATCCAGGCCTACACAGATGGTTCTGCTTTCAAGACCACCTCTTTTGCAGGGTATGGCGTCTGCATGTGGTACTTGTATGGATCCTCTTATGAGTTCTGTGACTCCTGTGGTGAGAATTGTTCAAATTATGAAGCGGAGGCTGAGGCCATCAAGACAGCCATTGAATTACTACACCAACAGTTTGACCTTATGGAACGAAAGCCATCAGATATAGTGATTTTCAGTGACTCCATGTCTGTTCTGGAAGCACTTAAACAGACTCCATATGAAAACAAAGACATTTTTCTTATAGGAAAAGCGGTTCATAACTTGATCACAGCCTACTCCATCAGTGTAACTCTACAGTGGATCCCTGGACACAGTGATCTAACTGGAAATGAGACAGCTGATAGACTTGCTAAAACAGGAGCCTCTAAACGACAAAAGGACAGACCCTGCAGCATGAGAACAGTCAAACAGATTCTCAGAAACAACACAAGAGAAATCTGGCTGAACAGATGGGCGAACGGGCCGACTGGCCGAAATGTCTTTAATGAAATGACCTGCCCAAAAGACAACAACAACATAAACAGACTCAGCAGGAGAAATCAAAGTCTTATCTTTCAGTTCCGAACAGGACACACTAGAGTAAATAGCCATCTAAACCGTATCAACCCTCAGCACCTACCCATGTGTAGACACTGCTCTCATCCCTATGAAACAACCAGACACCTCCTCATGGAGTGTCCATCACTCACAAACGCCAGGAAAGAACTTTTACAGACACCTCTGACAGTCACCAACTCACTATACGGAACGTTAAAACAACTGCAGAAAACCTGCACTTTTTTAAGAATGGCATTGGGCTGCCAAGAGTAGATATGCTCAGCAGCTATGGGATATCGACAACAACAACAACCGGCCGAACGCGTTGTACGGAACTTCTTTGCTTTCGGCGATGATTAATGTCGCCACTTTATGCTGGCTCGCTTAGTCTCTGGCTGGAAGTAGTGGACCCAGCATTCGTCACCAGTGACTATACGGTGTAGAAAGCCACCTCCTTTAACTTCATAACGTCATAACAGTATTTTCACAAACATCCACACGACGTTCTTTCAGTTCGGGGGTGAGTTGTTTTGGTGCTTGCTCCCTGGAGAAGACATTCCAGCTTCGCCTTTGGTGTCGGCACAACACAAGAGGAATCAATTACCGGGTATAAGCATCTTGTCCAATTGGTGGACAAGCAGAAGAGAAAATAACACGTCAAAAGGAATATCAGGATCAAAAGCAACTGAGGGCTATCACCTCAGGGGCACATTTCCATAGTCATTCATGACTGAAGGTGGGCTACTACTAGAATTAAGCTATGGTTTAAGAGTCCTTATATCAGGATTTCTTAGTCTGTGGTTCATGAGATGTGGTCACATAACTGTAAAGTTTTTTATTATGTTTTTATGTACATTTTTTTTCCTAAAAGGAACCCATAGCTTTCATCGAACAACCAAGGTGGTCCATAGACTTCATCGGACAATCAAAGGGGTCCATAGCCTTCATCACACATTCAACTAGGTGAACAGCCTTCATCACACATTCAACTAGGTGAACAGCCTTCATCACACATTCAACTAGGTGCACAACCTTCATCAGACAATCAAAGAGGTCCATATTCTTCATCGGACAATCAAAATGTTCCATAGCCTTTATCAGATAACCAAAGGGGTTAATGCACAAAATTGTCTTAGAAACCCTGCCTTATGTATATTTGTTCATTAGTCATTATAAATGTTATTATATTTGGCCTCAATGAATACGTATATTTTTTATTTGAGCTAATATATACTTACATATTCTTTTTTTTTTTGTTGGTCCTGAAGAATAGTGTTAGCGTTAAACAGACAACATGGGGGCAAGACATCCGGTAAAACATGGCGGGAAATAATTATGGTGTGTTTATTCTGCTGCTTGTCCCGATGACGTCACTAATTCTGCTATGGTCATATCATCTGCTACTTTTTCCATCAGAAGTAAATCAATAGCACGCATTAAGTGGCACGAAAGCGTAGAAGCTACATCTATGTTGAGCAACAATGCTGCTCTGGCTTAATATATAAATATAAGATCTAAATGCATCACGATGAACTCTGCTTAATATTACTTACTTACTTAGTCGTTCCCCTTCTACCGTGGGGTGTAGAGGTTTGGAAGAGAGAGCGCCAGACTATGCTATCGGTTGTCTTCCTCCTGGCCAGGTTCCATTCTAGTCCTCGGTCCTTCAAAGATTGTCTAATGTTGTCCTCCCAGCGGACTCGGGGTCGTCCTGGGAGTCTGGATCCTTGGCTCTTTGTTTCCCATGTTTGTCGTGGTAGCCGATCTTCTCCCATTCTGCAGACATGGCCAAACCATCTTAGTTGGAAGTGTTCTGCTTGGGTCTGCAGGGGTTGGGATTTTAGGCCTTGACGTATCGTCTGGTTGCAGACGATGTTTCTTCTTGTTACTTCAACCACCTTCCTCAGATACCTCATTTCTGAGGTTTGGATCTGGCTTTTGTGGGTTGTAGTCATTGCCCATGACTCGCATCCATATGTCAAGACTGGGACATAATTGGAGCGGTATACAGCCATCTTCGATTTCTTACCAACCTCTCTCTTGCTGAGGAATCCTCGATTTATGGCCTGAAAAAGTCTCCCAGCTTCTGCTTTTGGAGTGGCCAACTCTTCTTTGATGCCTCCCTTTCGGTCTATAATAGCTCTGAGGTATTTAAAGTGGTCGACCTGCTCCAGGACCTGTTCTCCCAGCTTAATCTTATGTCTTCTTTCTTCTCGTGATTTCACCATGGATTTTGTTTTAGAGCTGCTTATGACCATCCCTCTCTTCTCCAGCTCTTCCTTCCAGACTTGCAGGTTGGATTGGAGATGTGCCTCTGATTTAGCAATCACGGCAACATCATCAGCAAATACCAGTTCTGAAATACAGACTGCTTAATATTAATGGGGGAAATTACACAATTAGTTTTTAAAGGCATGAATATTTCTTAAGGATGGGAAAAAATGCGCGTTAGTTCAAGGGGCGTGCAATTTAGATATCACGCCGCAATGCGCAGCTTTTCCGCAATAACCCGAACATATACCTTGAAAAGAATGCAGTCTAGTGGGAATTTGTTACAAATTTTTTTTTGTCTAAGATAATTAGGAGGTGTAATTCTTAAAACTAACCTGTAACATTGCAAGGCAGTCCTTTTTCAAGACCCCCCCTTTTTTCAGGTTTAAAAAGAAATAGAAATAGAAGGAGGCCTAAAACCGACTTAGAAGGGAAGTAACTGCACGTAAATTTGATTTTTAAAAAGTCGTGGAAAGAACTTGAACAGATGAGACAGGATAGACAAGCTTGAGGAGGAGCCAAGCGCGAGCTAAAAAGCCATGATAACATTTCTAGGCTTCTTTCTACTTTCTCTGTTACCCGTCACAATCCTTGTTGATGAGAACTGGTGTCTGAGCTGGAATACTGCGACTTAACACGCATGTTGTATAATGCGCCTGATGAGACTTAAGCACCTGACATATTGTCCTGACACGTACAGACAACTAGATATATAGTCTATCTACTTTCGTGCACATTTTCCTTAACTGTTACTTGTCCTGATAATCTTGAAATCTTCCTATTTGCTTCATACGGAGCATGTAGCCACGGAGGTCTAGATCAGTTGTATTCAACCTGGGGTACGCCTACCCATAGGAGTACGAGAAGACATCTAAGGGGGTACGTGAAAAAAAACTCTGTCAATGCAATGTATAGGTAAATTGAATACTTGGAATTATACACAAACAACCTCGGGGGTACATAGTTAAAGATAAATTATATCCGAGGGTACGAGAACAAAAACCACTGGTCTAAACCAAAGATTTCATGTGCTTCTGCGTGGAGTGGTTCTGTAAACATGTGTTGCACAAGATGAGATTGTGAACCCCTTACACAACCTCAAAGATTCTAACGACTTGGGAGAGGTAGCAGAAGCCCTGTTCTTTCGAGGTCGCTTCAGAGACACGCGGTCACTAGACAAGACAACAAGAATAATAATAATAATCACTCTTCAGCTCCTGAAGGAGCACAGGCCTTCAATAAATGTATGCCAGGTCTTCCTGTCGCGTGCCATTAGTTAAAGGCCTTTGATGCAAATTCCAGTAATCGTTCTCTAACAGGCAATTATTAATTCCGAAGCATGGACTGAGAGTCTGATACAATAATTGCCAAGGTTTTTGGAATTTCAGACAGCTATCTCAGAGCCGCAGTAGCTGCCTCTACCCCCATTCTCATGATGGAGATTGTTGTCGTGTACGTCTGTTGAGTCACTACCCTACACTTTACTCTAACCGGGAATCCTCATCCTGATTTCTCATCACGGATTACAGAACTATCAGTGTACACAATGGCGTCTTCATCTCCGTTATGATCATTTATCACCTGATTAATATCCAACTCTGCCTTCCCATTGCCCCAAGTTCTGCACTTCCTGCCATAGTTGATGAAGACTTGCTAGTAGTTTGTCCAGTTCTCGTCTGACTTACTCCACTCCTCCCCCTTGCCTATATTTTCAACCGTTGTCACCTGTTTAATCATTGCCTCTGCCTCTGCCATAAATCGCATTCCTTTCTTTATTCTTGCTCCCTTGAATTCAGCTATGGCTGTGGTTATCCGCATATATGCTTTTGCCTGGATCTAATCACCAGCTATCCAAGCATGTACCGCATCGTCACAAATGTGGTGTCACGCATACAGCCCAAGGTTATACGAATCCCTTCATTCTGACTGCGTTCTAACAGTTCACATTGTGATATTGACAGCGTTAGTATTCCCAGCCCATATTCGATTAATGACATGACTAGCTTCTGATACAGTAGTCTATGCTTTAAGGGAACAGCACTCATTGTTGATACCAGACTTGCACCTCTGTATGATTAGCTCAAGATGGTACGTGTACGATCATAACGTTCGATCGCGGGTTATCTTACAAAACTTATCACGACTTCTGGTCAATAATCAATTCACCACGTAAACATTGAAAGGTCTGCGTACACTGGTAATCGGTGTTCAATTTAGTTTTCATGGTGCAATGCGCGCATTTTTCGCACTTTCCACCAAAATGCATCATGATTTTTTTCATTATTCATCACAGGAACTTAGACAAATAATAATATGCGGATATCAGATTCCCGCACACTTTTGCCTGTAGGCAGAAATGAGTACGTTCCCTTGATAAAACCTGCTATTTTTGGCTGTTTGATTGCTCTCGTAAAGTCGTCAATATGAGGGCATTAGAGCGAAAAGTCAGCATTGCTTATACAAGGCATTATAATCATTAAGTTTAGGCTACGACAGGGTAAGTTACAAAACCGGACAAATATTTTGTGTTTGATAAGAAATTACAGATGTAATTTGCACCATCGTGAATACAATTACATGAACGTTTCTTCTTCAAGTACTACGCTGGCTGGAGTAGGTGATCATGTATCTCCACAACGTCGTGTATTTCCAGTGCTCTCAAACAATTTTTTTGTTTACTTCTGTCAATGTCGTGTTGTCAGAATGTCTTTGTGGTCCTCTGTTTCAGTTTGTCTTCAATATTTCCTTTTGTCAATATATCTATGTTTTCCTCTTCCCATAACATGCCTAACGAAATGAACAACTTTCTCCCGAAGCCACTTGCGCATTCGTGTATTTCCGGATACCCTTGTTACTTGAAATAGTATGTCTAGACATAAACACGGGGGGGGGGGTGGGGGGGGGGGGGGGGGGGGGGGGGGGGGGGGGGGGGGGGGGGGGGGAAAGAGGGGTAAGAATAGAACTTCTATTCATGAGTAGTGACTATGACTATAGCATAATTCGTGCTAATTGTTAGGAAGAATAGTCACAAGGTTTTATGGAAATAGATTTAAGATAGGCGAGTATCAGATTGAATCTAGAATTAAGTAAATCGGAATAGCCGAAATACTTCCCTCGGGAGATCTATAAAATAAATAAGGTAATATTAAGCCGCCCAACCAAAAGGCTGGAAAAGCCCGCACTATTTTTTGAGAAGGCAAACTTCGGGGTGATAAGGCAGTTGATCTAAAAATGCCGGTGTGTACAGACGTACAACCGTAGATCTTGAAGTTTTCAAGACATCGACTCGATAAAGATAATGTTACTTAAATGTGTGGGAAATTCTTTGAGGCTGTAAGTAGAACTTCAAGTGACTTATTTAATAGTGCAGAGATGTACAGAAGTTATAAAAGGCCATAAGATTCAGAGCTCAAAACAAGGTGTTATTAATTTGGCCCGCTCACAACACGCAGTCACGATAAATGAAGGCTCACCGCACTAGTGACAAGGTCACAGTACTTTTCACGTGCCGGGTGATTCATTGTATCAGATTTACAACCCCAGGAGTCAACTGAATAACTTAATCATTCATTCAGGATGATTGGAGATTTGTGAATGTTAATATGAAAGATGCCATTGTGAATATTGTTATGGAAAAGGCATTTTTAAGTTTGCACGCACAAGTAGATATAGCAAGGAGAAGGTAACCAAATGTATACATTTGACTTTGTTTACTATGCATTGGTAGAATTACCTAAATAAAATGATCGTTTTGAATCTGGAGAGTTTGCCCTATTATCTCTCGTTGATGAAGTATTACAGTAAAGATACATGAAGAAACACATGCAAATAATTGTCACGCCACATATAACAACACAGAGGAAGTTTGGAACGGACTAGGTTACAGATATCAACAAGAATAAAGACCTCTGGCAGTATACCAGTATTCCTGACTTGGATGATATAACAAACATCTACACTATACTAATCACTTCCCCACGGCCACACAAAAAAACCTTATATATGATGCCGTGCCCAGTTCTTCTAAGGAAACACTGAGAAGTACGGGACGGTCACAGCACTTTATAGAGGTGACTGAGTTGATAAAAATCTCTGGGTCGTTTTTTATTACACTACCTAGAAAAATCTATGAAAACATGAAATTTAGAATTATATACGAAGGAAAACTTACAGAAACATGTAAGATAAGAACTGAAGTTTGGCAGGGATGCCTCCTGTCATAATTTCTTTTCTAACTGGCTACAGGGTGGATTAAAAAAGCAACAAAATCAACCACAAGAAATGGAATTCAAAGAACTCTAACAAAACAGCTCTATATTTTACTGACGTTATAGCTGTTCTATCCAGTAACCGCAACCAAATGCAAGAAAGTGTGAACATTTTATGAGTGGTCACAACAATTCAGTTTGAAAATGCGCAGCAAAAAGACAAGATTATGAAGACAAATGCGGCAAACGATTTCCAGATTGACTTTTAAGAAGAAGGATGTGGACTCATGCATATCTTGACAGCAAAAAGGCACAACTGAAGGAATGGACAGTGATATCAAAATAAGAATCTGAGTCTCAACGTCGAAGGTCGGCTGCAATGGACCTCCAACGTCTTCTGTGTTTTCTCTTGATGACACACTTCGATAACCTCTTTCCTGTCCATCTCTTGATGTTATCTTCCCATTTATAGCGCTGTCTTCCTCTGGCACGTTCGCTTTCAACGTTTCGTAACATTGTGGTATTCAGCAAGTTGTCGCGAGGCGTGTTTTGAGGAGATAGGTCAGCTTGGATGGAATGGAAGAATAAAGATAATAATGTCTTATTGATAGATTCCGAGTTTATAATAGAACTGCCTCTCCTCGGGAAATAGTGTACCAGAAATTTACTTAAAAGAGAATTCTAGCAACTAAACAGGATATTTTCTGGACGATAAATTCTTCCTCAGGGATCCTACAAAAGGACTGTGTAAAGCACACAAGGTTGAGAAAGAGATTTGGTGTCCAGCCACATTTAAAATATCCCGACCCAATAGAAGTTAATTGAATTATGGCTGAGCCCCCAGGGTGTAGATTTATATTTAAAACAAAATACAACCCAAATAAAGTTAACAAGAAAAATAACAACAGACTCTGTTATGTAAAGTTGGATAAAAGGGTATAGAATCTTACATTTGTTATTATACATATAAATATGAAAATTAGTTTAGCTCTACTGTTTATTTAAAAAAAATCAACTAGTGTGGTCATCACTTGGACCAGAGATCTTTTCTATGGTAGTGTTGCTGGTAGGTATTATACTCATCTCCTCAAGGACTGTAGTAGCTGCGGAGATGATTTGTGTTCGGACTCTCTTGGTTTTGTATGCTCCAGCACTTTGGTCTCATAAACAGTTGTATGGGTTCAGAGGGTGTCAGAGTTTGCTTCCCTGGACTCAGTGCACATCACAGATAAGGATGGGGTAAGTCACCTCTGCTGAAGACCTCTTCTGCTTATGGGATGTGTGGTATGGTTACTGGGTGATAGGATAAGGTTGGGTATGATAACCTATTTGATAGGGTATGGTGGGTAAGGGTAATCTTTGGTACCATGGACTTGTACCCTGGACCTGGTTTAGGTATCTGGTAACCAAAACCTGGTTTAGTACTGGGTAACTGCAACCTGAGTTTTTGCTTTGTAACCGCAACCTGGGTTAGTACCTCGTAACCGCAACCTGGGTGGATTCGCTCAACGAATTCACTACAACTATTTCGCAACATGAAATGCCCACTTGGGCCCAGAGTCTGTCTGCTCCGAATGATGGTTACAAGAAGAATGCAGAAAATTCCCTCCAATATTCCAGGATCTGTTCCGGGCAGGGGTGGGTTGTGTGCAAATTCTGTTCTGGTCCCAGGGGTATAAAGTTACCTTCATTTCAACTCGCACTAGCGTCCATCGTTTCCGGCTGTTTTACATGCGTCCAGTTCGTGAACAACAAAGACGGTCGACTTCCTGTTCGAATCGTTGTACCGTGTTCCACCTTCGACTTTCGCTGGTGGGGGAATAATTTATTACCTTTTGCCGTGAGAATTCAGCTAGTGAAATACTGTTAAAGAGAGAGAGAGACTCTTTCATTATAACAATGAAAAAGTCAACTGAAGGGAATAAAGTTTTTCAATCTCACGATAGAGATTTTAGTAGAGATATAAAATAATAGACAGAAGAAAAGAATCGGTGAGAAGTCGTTCCACGACATAAGCCCCCCTTTTGAAAGTTCGGCCAACGGCCAACTAAGTTCGAGCCGACTCTTCTCTTATGTCAGACACTACATTCATGTATCGTATCCTCCATTTTTCAATCCAAATATTTCCTCTTTTTCCTCTGTCGAATGGTATGCCTGTAATCCACACATGGCTATCCGTTTCCTCTTCAAGAAGTAGTTGAGGCGGGTTGAGCAAGCCTGCTCGCAAAAATATACCTCTCTTCTTTTCTCCCTTCTGGATCCTCCATTGAAGCTTGCCTCCTGGCAAAGAGCTTGCCCTAAAGCCTACACTCTGCTTACAATTGGATCTATAGCAAATAGTTTTGCGTGATGAGGTTGCCAGCCTCATACACAACCTTATTTTAGTCATATTGCTTGACCTGTCTAAGGACACATACCTATCTACCCAGGTATGAGAGCGAGTATGATCTTCTATCCATGTTTCTCCAGTGACAGAGAAAGATAAGTCTACCAGTTGTTCCTGCCCACCAGGTACCAAGGAAATTTGGACCTTCTTCACTTTCTGATCCCAGAGAGTGGGTGAGGTTATCGGAATTGACTGAAGACTAAGTGCTTGAGGCTCATGTTCCTCTTTAGCCATTTCTCCCGTATTAAAGGAAGATATTCCTGAAACATATTTCCTCCCACCAGGTACCAAGGAAATTTGGACCCGCTTCACTTTCTGATCCCAGAGAGTGGGTGAGGTTATCGGAACTGAGTGAAGTCTTAGTGCTTTAGAGTCCTGTTCCTCTACAGCCGCTTCTCCCATGTTAAAGGAAGATATTTCTGAAACATGTTTCATCCCACCAGGTACCAAGAAACTCTGGCCCGGCTTCACTTTCTGCATGCAGATAGTGGGTGAGACTATCAAAACTTGTTCAGAATTAAGTGCACTGGGGTGGTCAATCCCTTTGCACTCTTCCAACTTTTCAGTGAAAATGTTGGAAGATGAGTTAGGCATTGGAGTCTCCATAGCCTGTTCAGTCACGCCATCTCTGGATCGTGCTGAGTCTCCTAAGATGATATATTTCCCTCCATGAGGTATCGGGTAAATTCGTTCATCCAATATTGCGGCCTTTACTTTGCCGTTTACAAAGTTCGACCTAACTTCTACATAAGCTAAAGGCAAAATCATCCTTCTGTTGATTATCATGGGTGCTGTTACCTCAACATCCTCTTCGGTGACTTGATCAAGGTCGATAACAGAGGCTGAGACAAGGGCATCACACCCAAGACCTTGATAATACAAACAGGTGATTTCTTCTCCATTTACTGTGGCAGTCTCCACATTTTGAGAATCCCTGTATCCATTCCGGGCTTTCGTCAAGTTCCCATCCATGGTAGGGACCTTAGCTTTGTATGAAGTCTGTGGGTTTGGGTCTCGGCGCATACAGTCTAACTGATGTAAGTTGGCCGACAGGTGATGTTCAAGAACATCCCTTCCCTTCCCATAGGGTTGCGTAATCCTTTTCCGTTGAGTGATCCTATTTGGTTGAGCGATCCTATTTACCAGGTTGTTGGTGCGGTTGTTGTTGATATGCCTGTTGTGAGTCTTTACGGAGGATGAGGAAGGTCTCTTCAGATTATTAGCACAGCTGTGCTTAATCTTGTTTTCAGCATAGTCTAGTTGTCTCCGTTTAGATATCCTAGCCTCTGCTCTGTCTGAGCCGGAATTCTGAGACATAGACTTGGCTTCATGTGGTGCAGTTATATTTACCACTGAAGATGGTGATGCAACTGGCAAAGGAGTGGCATGATGAGTATTCCTAGATTCAAGTTTATCCCTGGATTCCATTTTTGTAGGTTGAAACTGAGTTTTCATTTCTTCCTTACACTGGAGGGATTTTTCTTGTCTTTGTCTCTCATGTTCCACATTCTCTTCCGTGTATTTTGCTCTCCATTTCTTCCTTTCCGCTTCTCTCATCCTGCATTTTTCCATCTTTTGTGAAACAAAAGTATCCAGTTCTTCTCCGGAGAGTTCACACCCAATGGCTAACTCTGTCCAGAATGTTCTCCACTCATTCAACGCTACAGATTCTTCCATTATATCCGTAGTGGTTCGTTGAGCGAGTATGAGATCTCTAACTCACAAACAATAATTAAGGCAAAAATACTTTCTATAGTCTTAACTATACTAAAGTATTACAAAACCATATATTAAATCAAACCAGCATTTATACCCATCAAATTAAAAATTAGTTAACAATGGGTAACTAATTTCCAGCAGTACCACCAAGAAGAGTTCTCATAACACAACTTAAAATCTGTGTTTCTTGCAAAAAAATTTATATGTATTTTAGTCTAGGGTAATTTATATGTCCCCTCTTTAATCTAATCCTAGACCTGGACACCAATAAGTGACAAGTACCTACAGCAGTAGTGATCTAGGAAAGATAAAGAGTTTTCATATCTCAGACAAGTGTCTAAATATGAAATAAGAGTTAATCCCGGACACGAGCGTCCCAGTTGTCGCGAGGCGTGTTTTGAGGAGATAGGTCAGCTTGGATGGAATGGAAGAATAAAGATAATAATGTCTTATTGATAGCTTCCGAGTTTATAATAGAACTGCCTCTCCTCGGGAAATAGTGTACCAGAAATTTACTTAAAAGAGAATTCTAGCAACTAAACAGGATATTTTCTGGACGATAAATTCTTCCTCAGGGATCCTACAAAAGGACTGTGTAAAGCACACAAGGTTGAGAAAGAGATTTGGTGTCCAGCCACATTTAAAATATCCCGACCCAATAGAAGTTAATTGAATTATGGCTGAGCCCCCAGGGTGTAGATTTATATTTAAAACAAAATACAACCCAAATAAAGTTAACAAGAAAATAACAACAGACTATGTTATGTAAAGTTGGATAAAAGGGTATAGAATCTTACATTTGTTATTATACATATAAATATGAAAATTAGTTTAGCTCTACTGTTTATTAAAAAAAAATCAACTAGTGTGGTCATCACTTGGACCAGAGATCTTTTCTATGGTAGTGTTGCTGGTAGGTATTATACTCATCTCCTCAAGGACTGTAGTAGCTGCAGAGATGATTTGTGTTCGGACTCTCTTGGTTTTGTATGCTCCAGCACTTTGGTCTCATAAACAGTTGTATGGGTTCAGAGGGTGTCAGAGTTTGCTTCCCTGGACTCAGTGCACATCACAGATAAGGATGGGGTAAGTCACCTCTGCTGAAGACCTCTTCTGCTTATGGGATGTGTGGTATGGTTACTGGGTGATAGGATAAGGTTGGGTATGATAACCTATTTGATAGGGTATGGTGGGTAAGGGTAATCTTTGGTACCATGGACTTGTACCCTGGACCTGGTTTAGGTATCTGGTAACCACAACCTGGTTTAGTACTGGGTAACCGCAACCTGAGTTTTTGCTTTGTAACTGTCATGAAATATTCTAATCCACATATATAAATTATTAGGTAAATATGAAGCCTAACAAATAAAATTAATAAAGAGAAGAGCAATGGTAAAATAACAGTGCTGTCACAAAGAATGTACTCGAAATCCCCTTGTTTTCTGCTTCGTCTGCAAATTGTAACGCTTTCACGTTGATATAAAAGCTTACTGTATTATTACCCGCCTTCTTCAATGAAACGTGTGCTGCATTTCTAAGAAAAACATTGAGACGTACTGCGTAATGACCTAAATTAATCCTAACATTAATTATATTACGTTACCAAAACGAACGAACAGATGGACAAAAGGATAGCGAGAGGGGAGGGCTGAAAATCAGGAACGCATGCAACACGCGACGCGCGATATACAAATGCTGGCATCACGCGTGTAAGTCTACAAGCACTAACTTTTTCAGACGGACAGTGATAAAATACACTACCCTTTCCCAGAGTTAGGTTTATAAATCATAACAGACTCTTATTAGAAAAGATAACAATAGATGGGTTTACGTTTGAACACATAACAGTACCCAGACAGCACATCTTCCAAAACAGGAGGTAGAAGAAATTGCATATTTTGAACGCAGCCACGTAGCTCCTTTAAATTAGTATTTTTGGGTTCCTTAGGGCTTGCTGACAAATAATATGTAAAACGTTACGCAAATAGTCCAGGAATTAATAAATTATACCCAAAATAAAATATTGGGGGTGCCTGACAGCATAAAATCATTTCTGCTCATAAGATTTTTTTTAACGTGTTTGAAAAAAATTTACGTTACAGAAATAGCCTACCATGTAAACTTCAAATTGATTGGAGCGCAACAAATGAAAGCCTAACCACGATTGGTCGGGCTATAAATACTATCTTGGTTGTTAGGGGAGACGGGAAAAGATAACATTTTTTCAAACACTTGTCGAAACGGGGCTCATTGGTCAGACTCGCTGATATACACACTTGGGAGCGTTAGTTCGAAACCACTTGTTTAAAATAGCTTGATAAAGCATCAGTGCGTTGAAGCCAGCATATATTTGGCTCAATAAAAGCCTGGAACATAGGCAGATGGAAGTTTGTGCCAGTTTGTGCCAGAATTCATTGCTAATCAACGTATCTGTGTTATTCGTATGAATTGTGGTAAGCTTGAACCATTTAATATCTTTTAATGAAAATTGAATGTGAATTGTTGATTTATGCCTGTATATATATGTGTAGTTCAGTGGCCAACGTGAGGTAAAGCCTGTAATGCTCCAGCCTGAACAGAGGGTGTCGGAGAGAAGTAAAACGGCATGGAATGGCCAAACAGTACACTGACACCTGGATGATTGACTAGAAAGAAATAATGCTGGAAGTGCAGAGGCGTAGTGACCATTAAGGATGGTAATGCTGGTATAAAGTATTTCAGATGAAGCTGACTGTTGGCCTAACGCTCTGAACGCAATGTTTGTGATGTATTGTGATCAGTGTAAAAAGAAAATATAAATTAGTTATGAAGTAGAAGGTACATCCTTCTTGATTTCAGGGACAGTGGTCTTGATGGTACTGAGCAGCATCTGGTCAGAGATTTGCTGAATCCAGAGTCGGACAGCATACTCCTTGGTCTTTTTAGCTATCAGTGAGGTGTCTCCTGAGCCCAGAGGAGAATTCGAGCAGAGGAGTCCTCTCCTGCCGCCATCACTCAAGATAAGCAGAGTTGGCCAGCTGAGCTCAACATTATGCCCCCTCATCTTGAAATAACTTTATAAAAATACTATTCAGAGGGGAATTTACTTGTCTTAAAATCAGGAACTTTGAACATCTCAAATACTGGTCCCTAAAGACAAACTATTGAAGTCATGATGACAAATACCAACAGAGCTTGAACAAAACAAAACCAGTATTACCTCATTTTACTACTACACAACTGACACACATAGAACATTTGTAATAATATATGTCACTACAATATTCATATTAAATACATTCTGTACATAACTTGTAATTTAAATTGATTGTGATTCCTGGTTCCCTTGTAGTTGAATCAGGACACATATTCATTCATGCTAGTAATGAATACATATTGTTATTTGAACCGTTACGAGTGACTTCTTTAAGCTATTCTTATAGAGTGTTATATGTATGTGAGTGTCACAGTGTTGTTAAGAGTAGTGGATTAAATTAAATTGTTTATCTGTCTGTTGTTGTGACTTACACTTCACCATACTCATACCCTAGACACATAACGTAGCATCACACTATTCCAGAATAATTCTGACTGAGATAAGAGATATGTGGTAGCAAGTAAGGTTATCTATAATACACTACTTTTAATAGATATAGATACCTTCACAGCTGATCTCAGTCAGTACACTAAGTCCCCTATAAATATTTATAACATCCCACTTCACCACATATATTGGGGTCTCGCTCTTGGGATTTTGAATCTTTAACTATTAAAAATATTGGGGGTAATTCACTTCAGGGAATATAAGAATTAAAAGGTATCCTTGGGTGGAATTAAATAAGGTTGAGCTCACGGTGCCTGTGTTGTCCATTAGATATTTAGTTAGAGATTGAATTGTTGGTTAGACATTGTATAAATTTACATAATAGACAATGGCGGACCTGGCCAAATTTCGATCTGCTGCGGTTCAGACTGCAAAAGAGTTAGGATTAGATGGGCAAGTTATGGTTGCCTATGTCACAACGGAATGTGACAAATTTATTGAACGCGAAGAAAGAAGATTAGAAAAAGAGGCCGAAAGAAAGTTAGAGGCTGAGACTAAGAGGTTGCAAGCTGAGGCTGAGACTAAGAGGTTGCAGATTGAGGCTGACAAAGAGGCTAAGAAATTGGAAGCAGAAAGAGAAGACAAAAGATTAGCTGCAGAAAGAGAAGACAGGAAATTAGCTGCAGAAAGGGAAGCAGAAGATAAAAGATTACAAAGGGAACATGAGTTACGACTAAGGGAGTTTGAGTTTCAAGGCCATGCTCCTGAAAATGGTGCCAGTCCCTTTGCCTCTGATGCTACGGTTACTCAAGGAGCCTCAATCTCAGCTATGAATTTTCATTTAGATCATTTTGTTGAGAAAGACGATGATATTGAGAGCTATATAAATAGGTATGAGCTATTAGCTACCACGTATGGGTTGGAGAGAGAAAGGTGGAGCTTAAAGTTGTCTCAGGGACTTCGTGGGGCAGCTTATGAAGTTTTTGCAAAAATGAGCAGAGGTGATCAGGAAAATTATGACATGCTAAAGCAGGCTCTTTTGTTAAGGTATGAAAAGAATGCAGAATTCTATAGAAAAAAATTTAGGAATGCTAAACTACTGTCAGGTGAAACCTATCACCAGTTCTCTGCACGAATAGAGACATACTTGGAGAAATGGACTTCTCTGGGGAAAACCCAAGATCTTAAGGAAATGGTCCTTATAGAGCAACTAAGAGAGTCCATGGCTCCAGACTTGAGAAAGTTTCTCATGGAACAAGGTGCAGAGAGGCTGGATGAGTTGCTAAATGTTGCTGAAAGGTATCAAGCAGCTCAAGCAGAGGTAACAGGTAATAAAAAGAAACAGGTGGACAACTTCAGGGCACCACAGAACTTTAATAAATTTGATCCTAGGGATCAAAATAAAGGTAAGCACCAATTTGATAGGCCACGGTATGACAATAAAAATAAATTCCCACAATTCGATGAAAGGAAATATGATGAAAGAAAATCTTTCAACCAAGGAAAAAGGTGGTGTAAAAATTGTCAGATGGACAATCATGACACTGACCGTTGCAGAAGGAAACCTGTGTATATGGCAACCCTTCAGGTCAGGTCGACCTCAAGACAGGAGGAGGATATTATGTTAGATACCACTCCAGAAGAGATGAGGAAGGCACAGGCTGGGGATAAAACACTCAAGCCTTGTTTCAGAAAATTGTCAACTTGTCATACAACTCCAGGCAAGGGAGATTTTTACATGAAAAACAAGTTGATGTATAGGAAGACTGGAGCTAGATCCAAAGGTCACGGACAGCTGGTTCTTCCAAAAAGATACAGGACAGACTTAATAAGGAGAATCTCTCATCAAGAATTTTAAGAGGGGAGAAAGCCCCAAGACAAGAAAAATTGGTAGCGGTCGTTTTGTGAATGATAATTCTGGAAGGAAAAATCATCACTATAAAGCTTCAAGTGGAAGAGACCATACCGGTGCATGGACAAATAGGTCCACACAATTAAAGGTCCATATGTAGCTTTGTTAAGAACGTGGACTGATGAAAAGGCAGAGGAAAACATTACATCTTCATACCAATATGTGAATGAGCTGACCACTCGGTTGAAAACTGGCTGGAAACTTGCCAATGAAAATTTGAAACAAGCCAGGAAGAAACATGCTGCCTATTATAACAGGAAGGCGAAAGACAGAAATTTGGCTGTGGGAGAGAAAGTACTGCTTCTTTTGCCCGGGAGTCAGAATAAGTTACAAATTGGATGGCAGGGTCCATATACAGTTCTAGAGAAGGTGTCTAGAACAAATTATAAGATAGATAAGAAGGGGAAAGAAAAAATCTATCATGTGAATCTCCTGAAGAAATATTTGGAAAGAGAACATCAGGAAGAGACACACTTGTTGACCTTGTCCATCGCCATGGAGATGAAAAAGGAACCACTTTCATCATTTGAATATCCATTACACCCCTGTGAGACAGCAGCACAGGTGAAAATCAGTACACATTTAACGAAAACTCAGAAAGAGAGAGTGCAACAGGTTCTAAATAATCATGCAGAGGTGTTAACAGACCGACCAGGGCATACAAACCTATTGGAATATGATATGAAACTCATAGACTCCACACCTGTCTGTATGAAACCATATTCGATTCCGTTTGCTAAGGAAAAGCTTTGAAGGAAGAGATAGACTATCTGTTGAAGGAAGGAATTATTTCGCACAGTGAGTCTTCGTATAGTTCCGGTGTTGTACTTTTAAGGAAGCCCTCTGGAGAACATAGACTCTGTATAGATTACAGGAGACTGAATGCTATTACAGAAGGACAGGTGGATCCATTGCCGGATACAAATCAGCTGTTTGCCAGGCTAAATAAAGCTAAATATTTCTCAAAAGTGGATCTGAGTAAAGGATACTATCAGATTCCAGTAAAACCTGAGGTTAGACCATACCTAGCTTTTAGTACCTCAGAAGGACACTATGAGTTTAATAGATTGCCATTTGGATTGAAGAATGCGCCTAGTGTCTTCTCTAGAATGATGAGAAAATTATTGGATCCTCTGAATAATCCCTGTATAACAAATTTTATGGATGATATCCTTATAGCAACAGAAACATTTGAGGAACACATTGACTCTCTGAACATGCTGTTTGATCGACTTAGGGAGGCAAATTTAACAGCCCGACCAACCAAATGTTGCGTTGGATGTAAAGAATTGGAATTTTTGGGACACACAGTTTATCAGGGAAACATGACCCCTGACCCAAAGAATTTAGAGAAACTACAGAAAGCCCCGAGACCACAAACCAAGAAGGACGTGAGATCCTTTGTCTCATTATGTGGTTTCTACCAGAAGTATATCAAAAACTTTAATTCCATATGTGCACCTTTAACGGAATTGACACGTAAAGGACTTCCAGATCACATTACATGGACACCACAATGTGAAATGACTTACCAAGAATTGAAGGAAAAGCTCACAAGTAAACCCATTTTGAAATTACCTGACTTAAGTCAAGAATTCATAGTAAGGACGGATGCAAGTAATATTGGGTTAGGTGCAACTTTACTACAGAAATCAGATGCATTGGATGGGGAATTAAGCCCAGTGGCATATGCTAGCAGAAAGTTGAATAAAGCTGAAATCAACTACTCAACTAGCGAAAAAGAATGTCTTGCAGTAATATGGGCAATAAAGAAATTCAATATTTATCTATATGGGAAGGCATTTAAGTTGCAAACTGACCACAAACCTTTATCGTTCTTAGCACAGGCTAAGCATGAGAACTCTAGGTTACTCCGATGGTCTTTGCTTCTGGCTCCATATAATTTTAGCATTGAATATATATCTGGAAAAACCAATCTGGGAGCGGATTTTTTAAGCCGCCATCCGTGTGATGAGAATCACCGTAAACCCCAGAAATAATAATAAATTTCTCTCTGTGTATATAGAATAAAGGACTGACATATAATGTCTGTTTTAAGAGGGGAGGTGTCATGAAATATTCTAATCCACATATATAAATTATTAGGTAAATATGAAGCCTAACAAATAAAATTAATAAAGAGAAGAGCAATGGTAAAATAACAGTGCTGTCACAAAGAATGTACTCGAAATCCCCTTGTTTTTCTGCTTCGTCTGCAAATTGTAACGCTTTCACGTTGATATAAAAGCTTACTGTATTATTACCCGCCTTCTTCAATGAAACGTGTGCTGCATTTCTAAGAAAAAACATTGAGACGTACTGCGTAATGACCTAAATTAATCCTAACATTAATTATATTACGTTACCAAAACGAACGAACAGATGGACAAAAGGATAGCGAGAGGGGAGGGCTGAAAATCAGGAACGCATGCAACACGCGACGCGCGATATACAAATGCTGGCATCACGCGTGTAAGTCTACAAGCACTAACTTTTTCAGACGGACAGTGATAAAATACACTACCCTTTCCCAGAGTTAGGTTTATAAATCATAACAGACTCTTATTAGAAAAGATAACAATAGATGGGTTTACGTTTGAACACATAACAGTACCCAGACAGCACATCTTCCAAACAGGAGGTAGAAGAAATTGCATATTTTGAACGCAGCCACGTAGCTCCTTTAAATTAGTATTTTTGGGTTCCTTAGGGCTTGCTGACAAATAATATGTAAAACGTTACGCAAATAGTCCAGGAATTAATAAATTATACCCAAAATAAAATATTGGGGGTGCCTGACAGCATAAAATCATTTCTGCTCATAAGATTTTTTTTAACGTGTTTGAAAAAAATTTACGTTACAGAAATAGCCTACCATGTAAACTTCAAATTGATTGGAGCGCAACAAATGAAAGCCTAACCACGATTGGTCGGGCTATAAATACTATCTTGGTTGTTAGGGGAGACGGGAAAAGATAACATTTTTTCAAACACTTGTCGAAACGGGGCTCATTGGTCAGACTCGCTGATATACACACTTGGGAGCGTTAGTTCGAAACCACTTGTTTAAAATAGCTTGATAAAGCATCAGTGCGTTGAAGCCAGCATATATTTGGCTCAATAAAAGCCTGGAACATAGGCAGATGGAAGTTTGTGCCAGTTTGTGCCAGAATTCATTGCTAATCAACGTATCTGTGTTATTCGTATGAATTGTGGTAAGCTTGAACCATTTAATATCTTTTAATGAAAATTGAATGTGAATTGTTGATTTATGTCTGTATATATATGTGTAGTTCAGTGGCCAACGTGAGGTAAAGCCTGTAATGCTCCAGCCTGAACAGAGGGTGTCGGAGAGAAGTAAAACGGCATGGAATGGCCAAACAGTACACTGACACCTGGATGATTGACTAGAAAGAAATAATGCTGGAAGTGCAGAGGCGTAGTGACCATTAAGGATGGTAATGCTGGTATAAAGTATTTCAGATGAAGCTGACTGTTGGCCTAACGCTCTGAACGCAATGTTTGTGATGTATTGTGATCAGTGTAAAAAGAAAATATAAATTAGTTATGAAGTAGAAGGTACATCCTTCTTGATTTCAGGGACAGTGGTCTTGATGGTACTGAGCAGCATCTGGTCAGAGATTTGCTGAATCCAGAGTCGGACAGCATACTCCTTGGTCTTTTTAGCTATCAGTGAGGTGTCTCCTGAGCCCAGAGGAGAATTCGAGCAGAGGAGTCCTCTCCTGCCGCCATCACTCAAGATAAGCAGAGTTGGCCAGCTGAGCTCAACATTATGCCCCCTCATCTTGAAATAACTTTATAAAAATACTATTCAGAGGGGAATTTACTTGTCTTAAAATCAGGAACTTTGAACATCTCAAATACTGGTCCCTAAAGACAAACTATTGAAGTCATGATGACAAATACCAACAGAGCTTGAACAAAACAAAACCAGTATTCCCTCATTTTACTACTACACAACTGACACACATAGAACATTTGTAATAATATATGTCACTACAATATTCATATTAAATACATTCTGTACATAACTTGTAATTTAAATTGATTGTGATTCCTGGTTCCCTTGTAGTTGAATCAGGACACATATTCATTCATGCTAGTAATGAATACATATTGTTATTTGAACCGTTACGAGTGACTTCTTTAAGCTATTCTTATAGAGTGTTATATGTATGTGAGTGTCACAGTGTTGTTAAGAGTAGTGGATTAAATTAAATTGTTTATCTGTCTGTTGTTGTGACTTACACTTCACCATACTCATACCCTAGACACATAACGTAGCATCACACTATTCCAGAATAATTCTGACTGAGATAAGAGATATGTGGTAGCAAGTAAGGTTATCTATAATACACTACTTTTAATAGATATAGATACCTTCACAGCTGATCTCAGTCAGTACACTAAGTCCCCTATAAATATTTATAACATCCCACTTCACCACAGTAACCGCAACCTGGGTTAGTACCTCGTAACCGCAACCTGGGTGGATTCGCTCAACGAATTCACTACAACTATTTCGCAACATGAAATGCCCACTTGGGCCCAGAGTCTGTCTGCTCCGAATGATGGTTACAAGAAGAATGCAGAAAATTCCCTCCAATATTCCAGGATCTGTTCCGGGCAGGGGTGGGTTGTGTGCAAATTCTGTTCTGGTCCCAGGGGTATAAAGTTACCTTCATTTCAACTCGCACTAGCGTCCATCGTTTCCGGCTGTTTTACATGCGTCCAGTTCGTGAACAACAAAGACGGTCGACTTCCTGTTCGAATCGTTGTACCGTGTTCCACCTTCGACTTTCGCTGGTGGGGGAATAATTTATTACCTTTTGCCGTGAGAATTCAGCTAGTGAAATACTGTTAAAGAGAGAGAGAGACTCTTTCATTATAACAATGAAAAAGTCAACTGAAGGGAATAAAGTTTTTCAATCTCACGATATAGATTTTAGTAGAGATATAAAATAATAGACAGAAGAAAAGAATCGGTGAGAAGTCGTTCCACGACAAGCAAGGTGTTAAGTCTTTTTATATTTCTCATCATAGGAAAACATAAAGTAAACGCACAATCCATTGCATTCGAAAATATTTTAAAATCAAAACAAATGAAGTTCGGCTGCCAAAAAAAAAAAAAAAATTCATCTGAAATGTCAAGGTAGTCGCACTGTATGACTGTGAAACAAGGAGATTAAGAAAATCGGTAATCATGACGTTACAGATTCACAGAAAACTAGTATTAGAATGGTATGCCAGATCACTCATGTGGGATGATTGTCAGAAACAACCAGATACCACTGGCATAAGAGGTGAGTACATTATGTTGATGTTGGACAGGGCATACAATGAGGAAGTCTGTTGACACCACTTCAAGGCAGCAGAGGCAGATCTGCCATGAAGCTAATGAAGCTTGAGCTTCAGGGTCACCAAGTTCAGTTTTCTTCGAAAATACGTTTCTTTCTCATTCCCCAACAGGTTTTTTTTAAATAAAAGGGGCCCCTCCGAGAGTTCAACCTTCAGGGCCCCCCAACATGTAGATCCGCCACTGCAAGGCAATTCTTGTTTTAGTACGCGCAGGGTAAGAGAAATATAAAGAAATAAAAAAGCACACGGAGAACGGTCTTGGAGACACATTTAAAATGAATAAATAATCACGGAAAGATATTGATTGGATGGCACAGGACAATGAGTCTTATGGTGAACTTTGTTCATGGCTTAGGTTCGTCTGGGAGCAGCCGATGCTTGGTCAGTTTTTATTTTGAAAATATCCACTTTTCAAAATAAAAACTGACTAAGCATAATCATGTAGCTGTTATGATAGATCATTGTAAAAGTAACGGACAAAAGAAAAAGAGAAAATAATATTAATGAAAAGAAGACAGAACAAAGAAACGATGCGTCGAGAACACCGCAGAAATATTGTGGCAGAGAGGATGCACCTTTTATACCAGGGCTGTAGAGTCGTAGTCGTGGAGTTGGTCATTTTTTTAGTCGAGTCAGAGTCGCTAGAAAATGTCCGCACTCAGACTCAGAATTTTCTGCCATATGACTAGTAAAAAACTAGTCTGAGTCGGACTTCTACAATTTCAAGAGTCGAAGTCGGAGTCTGCAAATATTTTGGCCGACTCTACATCACTGCTTTACACAAGCAGTAGGAAACGCTCAAGAACACCAATAGAATCTCCCGCGACACTTAAACAGTAGTGGAAACAGGACTACAAAGATATACTTTCTCTCTGTCTATCTATCTGCTTACCTATCTACCTATCGGTCCCTATTTTTTGTCTAAAATTTCTCAAAATAAAAAATCAAGCTGGCTCACTCGAAAGCTTAACCTATGCAGTTCTTGTGAAAATCTCCCTCTTTTGATCTTCTTCAGAGTTATTTCACGGCATGCTTCCAACCCCCCTCACACACTAAAGCAATATCTCTCTGTCTCACATTCACTGGCTGACCCCAGGACACTTACATTGAGAAGCCGCCTCAACTTAAGTTCATGAAATATTAGCTCTAACCTAATTACTTAGAGTGCTGTAAACGAGAGTACCGGAATGACAAGTGAGAAAGACAAATACTGACACTGGCGGAGAACCATACAAACTGTGAGTTATTATTTTGCTTGATGGAACTGGGCCAAACATTCGTCAGTGGACAGCGTGAGGTACCATAACTCACGTTTATGTTTCATCATCATCATCACTACCCTCAATTTCCCTGAGGAGCATAGACCTTAAGTAAATTCATGCCAAGTCGCCCTGACCTGTGCCATCCCTTCCATGTCTTACTGTTACCGTTCATCCTTCATGGCTATCTCCGACTCTCTTCTCCATGTCTTTCTGTTACCGTTCATCCTTCATGGCTATCTCCGACTCTCTTCTCCATGTCTTTCTGTTACCGTTCATTCTTCATGGCTATCTCCGACTCTCTTCTCCATGTCTTTCTTTTACCGTTCATCCTTCAAGGCTATCTCCGGCTCTCTTCTCCGTGTCTTTCTGTTACCGTTCATCCTTCATGTCTATCTTCTGCTCTCTTCTCCGTGTCTTTCTTTTACCGTTCATCCTTCATGGCTATCTCCGGCTCTCTTCTCCGTGTCTTTCTGTTACCGTTCATCCTTCATGGCTATCTCCGACTCTCTTCTCCATATCTTTCTTTTACCGTTCATCCTTCATGGCTATCTCCGGCTCTCTTCTCCGTGTCTTTCTGTTACCGTTCATCCTTCATGGCTATCTCCGGCTCTCTTCTCCGTGTCTTTCTTTTACCGTTCATCCTTCATGGCCATCTCCGGCTCTCTTCTCCGTGTCTTTCTTTTACCGTTCATCCTTCATGGCTATCTCCGACTCTCTTCTCCATGTCTTTCTTTTACCGTTCATCCTTCATGGCTATCTCCGGCTCTCTTCTCCGTGTCTTTCTTTTACCGTTCATCCTTCATGGCCATCTCCGGCTCTCTTCTCCGTGTCTTTCTTTTACCGTTCATCCTTCATGGCTATCTCCGACTCTCTTCTCCATGTCTTTCTTTTACCGTTCATCCTTCATGGCTATCTCCGGCTCTCTTCTCCGTGTCTTTCTTTTACCGTTCATCCTTCATGGCTATCTCCGACTCTCTTCTCCATGTCTTTCTTTTACCGTTCATCCTTCATGGCTATCTCCGGCTCTCTTCTCCGTGTCTTTCTGTTACCGTTCATCCTTCATGGCTATCTCCGACTCTCTTCTCCATATCTTTCTTTTACCGTTCATCCTTCATGGCTATCTCCAGCTCTCTTCTCCGTGTCTTTCTGTTACCGTTCATCCTTCATGGCTATCTCCGGCTCTCTTCTCCGTGTCTTTCTTTTACCGTTCATCCTTCATGGCCATCTCCGGCTCTCTTCTCCGTGTCTTTCTTTTACCGTTCATCCTTCATGGCTATCTCCGACTCTCTTCTCCATGTCTTTCTTTTACCGTTCATCCTTCATGGCTATCTCCGGCTCTCTTCTCCGTGTCTTTCTGTTACCGTTCATCCTTCATGGCTATCTCCGACTCTCTTCTCCATATCTTTCTTTTACCGTTCATCCTTCATGGCTATCTCCAGCTCTCTTCTCCGTGTCTTTCTGTTACCGTTCATCCTTCATGGCTATCTCCGGCTCTCTTCTCCGTGTCTTTCTTTTACCGTTCATCCTTCATGGCTATCTCCGGCTCTCTTCTCCATGTGTTTATAGGTTTCCTTCTACCTCCGGTACCCTGCTTATTCCAGAACTGTGGCAGGCAGACACATTAGGTAGTCTGGCTACTTCGTGATCTAGTGCCCAGGTTCTTAGTTCTCATGATTAAACCCTCTTTACTTTTATAATGTCTAGTGTAATATGGATAAGGGAGAGATATTGAGGGCAGTTAATGATCGCCTGTTAGAGAATGACACTGCAATTGATGAACCATCAAGGCTAAGATTGTTGGAGTTTGGCATAAAGCGTAAGACCAGCAGGGACGGACGAACGAGAGGACGAATCCTGCGTGGATGTGATCAACACGCAACAGGAACAATTAGTATTCATACTCTTCGACATTTGCTGACAGAGAATGAGCAGCAGTGGGTTTGCCCGGAGTGCAGTGACGTCGATTATGATCAACAATATCAACAATAATGTATAATGTCCTTACTACATTGCACTCTGCTACAGCGATCAGTGGCTTTCTCAACACAGTATATTCTCATAACGTATTACACAGTTTCATGTGGAAAGTACAACGAATTACATCTTCGCAGAGTGGAACAACATGTCTCATCATTTAAATGGTTTTCATAGCAATCTATCACGTTCAATGACAACTAACAAAATTGTCTTCACATTAAAAAATGGTCATCAACTTCGATTTAGTATAAACCAATAAAATCATCGTTCTTAATTTCTTTCCACCTTTATTTTAATCTGTCTTGTTAACTCACATGGATATCTTACTGGAAATCTCCAGTGATGACAATTTAATCAAATCAAAAAGGGTTTCTTCAGCTTCAACAAAATGATTGATTTCTTCAGTAACATGTGTTACCGGGTGGGGAATTGGGGGTTGCTGTTTAATTGCAGAGAGAGTTAGATCTAGATACTAGCTTAACCGCTAGAGTTCGCAATTTCTCCCTTACAGTCTTACGGGATTTAACCAGGTTCGGGGACTATCCTCTAAGGTGTTGTATTGAGTTAGAGCAGATAATTATGACATGATAAGTTTTCTCATGCAGCCATTTCTTCCTTTCCCTGGGCGTAGTATTCAATAGACAATATCCTTTTGGTTTGGTCTTAACGTGATTTTTATTCCAACATAACGTATATACATATTCGCATAAAGATTTATAGTATGCATATTTCGTTCATCTACATGCACATTGCTTCCATTAACATAGCATGGGGAAGTTCATATCAAGTGAATTACCCTGAAATCAACTCTTAGCCACTTGATCCTTCAAAATATTAGCTAGCGGTAATTGCATACTAGCAGTTATTCAGATGATTAAACCATTCTCTCCTTTCCTGAAGAGCTTCATGTTCTACCAAACTGTTAGTGGTTCTACTTAGCAATCCAAAGTCTTTATTTTGACTCAAAGTATAACTTGCAGCCATTTTACAGGGTGCTGCGGGAGGCAAAAGCTATCTTGCTTTGCCATGAAAAATGTTTTAGGTATTTTAACAGCACTCTACTTACTGCCTTCCTTTGTAACTGGGGAAAGACTTCCTTTAGTAAAAGTTTGAAAAATCCTCAAAAATCTGCAGCATAAGAAATACGCGTCTGTCTCTTCGGCTTCAAAATCTGCAACTGGCTTCCCGCCGGTACTAGATCGCTTTCCTTCAGCTCAAAATCTAGGTCAGCCTTGCTTCATCTCACGATTGGATAAAAAAGTAATCTACGCTGTTCCCATCCTATAGTCCGTTCCTATGATTAAATTTTAACTAACTTCTGTCAACTAAGCTATGGTCTGTATTTGTTATAAAGGAAAGTTCCTAAAATGACGCATTCCCTGTCACATATAGATCCCGGGGCTCCGCAAATGTATCCCGTAGGGAGACATTTGAGTACTATCAATAACAAAAATTCATCCCCAACAATTTTCTAAGTCCAAAAATATTTTAAAAAAATTTTTCAAGTTCAAAAATTTTCTAAGTCTAACAATATTTCAGAAAATTTAACGAAATTCCTACATCTGAGCTCCTATGTCTATATGTGACTGTCGTCTATAAAGGGACCTTATAGATGGACATCATCTCCAAAAATGCAAACTATCTTTCATATCAATACATATTTCAACCAAATTTACAAATGTGCAACACTGACCAACAAAATCTGCAAAACAATCATAAGGTCATCACCAAAAAAATGTGACAAGTGGCAACACTGGGAAATGAACAATAAACTATCTTATTTGCAGAACTTGGCTGCATTA
This sequence comes from Oreohelix idahoensis, assembly GCA_024509875.1. NCBI lineage: Eukaryota > Metazoa > Mollusca > Gastropoda > Stylommatophora > Oreohelicidae > Oreohelix > Oreohelix idahoensis. The sequence goes on from JAMPIV010019108.1 coordinate 403,648, forward strand.
TCATAATCTATTACATTTCATTCAAAAATATAGTTGATTACATTCTCTTAGATATGGTGGGGGGTTATTATCTCTTTTCTGTTCCTGTTATTTGCTCCATATATAAGTCTGCAAGACTTAAAAAATCTTTTTTTTTCTTCCTGGCGTACTTATTTATTCTATTTTCCAAGTACTCTGCAATATTCCAAGAAATGTCCAAAATCTCCAATTCCTATGGTAATGGTAATCCACTTTCATAAAATAGCCAATGTTCTCATGGGTACTCATCATTTTCTTCTTTTTTTTTTTCTTTTTCTTCTAGTGAATGAGCTACTTGCTCATTATTACATGTAGAAAACATCTCTAGACATAATATGCATATTTTATCAGACGATAATATAACCAGCATCATTTTTATAAGTAATCATTTTTGTCACAATAAAAGCATTAAAACCTCATGGCTTATCCTTATTTATTTATCTGAATGTTCCCTGTTATTCACATTTTCTAAATGGTAAGTGTATAAATTCGTTCTAAGTCCGTCACTGTAGAAAATGTTCTATATTACATTTTTTTTTCTTCAAAATATGTGATGTTTGTCTCCAATATCCGTACGTCTGGTGGTGATCCTGTCCATTAGTCAGTTATTTCTAATCATTCTCTCCTTTCCTGAAGAGCTTCATGTTCTACCAAACTGTTAGTGGTTCTACTTAGCAATCCAAAGTCTATATTTTGACTCAAAGTATAACTTGCAGCCATTTTACAGGGTGCTGCGGGAGGCAAAAGCTATCTTGCTTTGCCATGAAAAATGTTTTAGGTATTTTAACAGCACTCTACTTACTGCCTTCCTTTGTGAGAATAAAATGCACAATTCACACTAAAAATGGGGAAAGACTTCCTTTAGTAAAAGTTTGAAAAATCCTCAAAAATCTGCAGCATAAGAAATACGCGTCTGTCTCTTCGGCTTCAAAATCTGCAACTGGCTTCCCGCCGGTACTAGATCGCTTTCCTTCAGCTCAAAATCTAGGTCAGCCTTGCTTCATCTCACGATTGGATAAAAAGTAATCTACGCTGTTCCCATCCTATAGTCCGTTCCTATGATTAAATTTTAACTAACTTCTGTCAACTAAGCTATGGTCTGTATTTGTTATAAAGGAAAGTTCCTAAAATGACGCATTCCCTGTCACACATGTTCCATGTTTCTTTGTCGTTATCATTGAACTCTGACCGCTGAATATCTCATACTTGAATTTGTTACTTGATCTACACTAAAATTACAATTTGGGGACGTCAACAGTTTGACACATCGTGGCACGTTTCCTTACTATCTTGACGATTTCTCCTATTTCAAGAACCATCTACTCAACGGCTGGATTCTTGACTTCCCTGCATTGATTAAATCCCACGACTCTGAATACATATTACTTTTGATGATGGCTTGAAATAACGATGTCATTTGGATTGTCGTCTTCGAAAAGCTTTTCTACTAGTTTCTCGATTCTTCTCGTTGCTCGCTCTCATTCCGTAACTACAGGAAATGGGCACATATGATTAAGCCCAATGTTAACACTACTCGCGTTCACAGCAAGAGAACTCGAAGCAACATTAGCACAAAAGAAAGAGATCGAATGAATACGCTCATGCGTATTTAACGGTTTTCTGTAACCCTTTAACTCGCACATGCCATATCCGTTTTCTATACTTCTTACAACAATGACCTCATTCAACATCTAGATTCAGTCTTCGTACTGCTCACAATTATCGCCCCTGCACTTTATTTATCTCACAGTAATGTCCACTGCTTCATATACGGTAACAGAACAATGACTACCATGTAACGTTATTGTGATGGTATTGCCTCCCCTGCTTTGCAGTAGTCGTCCAACAGTGGCCAAAACTCAAGAGTATCTAATATGGGCCTTCAACGACGTCCACCTTCGCACAAGATCACTCTTGGCAGAGATGTAGATAGAAGGATAATGACACTTCTATCATAAGGGAGTGTTCACAAGATATTCAGATAAGCGAAAACGATGCTGCTTTGGGTGAGCACGTTAATTATAGAATCTGCCGACAACTTTTGTGAAGAATAAAGCAATGATTAATTTTAGCTCGTTAAGCCACCACCTCTGATTTACTCAGTGGATATCTCATTATTCTGGTATAGCTCTGTTTAGAATGTGTGCAGTAAATTGACTGAGACAAACATGCAGTGCATTTACAATGATTAAATCGAAGTTAAATTTGTAAAATTACAAATAACAAAATGTAATAATCACTACATAAATGTAATGTTTTAACAGTTTGAAAATAATTTGAATAGTTATGGATCAAGAAAAAGTTATCATCACGGTCGTAATGGGATGTTAATATTTACAAGAAGTTTAAGTGGCAGCATATATATTGAACTTAACTGCCAATGACGGTTCTGCTCCTTCTGATGGATTGGTTCTTTTCACACTGCTCACGCTCGTCGCTAGTCAAGGTTGTCGGGTGTAGCTCGTTTCCCAGAAAGATCAGGGTGAGTTTACGAAAGTTGGTCCCTTGTCTTAAAGCGTAGGCCACTTGTCTAATCTTGTTTGTGCCGTATAATGGAAATATAGCCTACAGTATCTGACAGCCCTGAAATCCCGTTAGCGTTCTGTGCTTGCTAGTAAAGGTCAAGCATTTTTCTGCCTGCATTACTCACCTTTAATCCCCGCCTCTTTTCCTAGAACGTAAACAACCGGAAAGTTTAACACCTTCTGCGACCTGCCAGTCATAACAGGGAGCGAACCTGGCTTGTTTACCTGAGTTTCTCACGCAAGCTGATCTGTCAATCATCAAGATATCAGACAGATGCACGTGGAAAAACACCGATCCTTTGCAGTGAGAAGCTCGGACAAAATATTTTCCCTGAGGACCCTTTGATGTTCGTACATACATGGAGAGATAACTCTGTGATCTCTAGAAGCGGGCTAAATATAAAGAAACCCGTTAGAAGTCTGTGTTGCTAGCAATGCTACCGTGAAAGCCTTTTAGAAACGAAGTTTCCTGATTTTCTTACTATACGTCATCTATAGATCAGAGAGACAATAATGTATTTAAACTGTGGTCAGTTATGTGCTTAGAATTTGGATAGTTGTCGATTAGCAATGCTGAGACAGAGCGACCGTGAAAGCCTTTTATCTTGGAAACGAAGTTTCCTGATTTTCTGCTATGCACTATAGTGTGAAAAGTAACGTCATCTATAGATCAGAGAGACAATAATGTATTTAAACTGTGGCTTCAAAACCAGTTATCAGTTGTTGCTTAGAATTTGGATAGTCTAAACACGTAGTCTAGAACCATTGGGGAAGGTGTGTTAATAGCCTTCGTGGGGATTTCATTCGGATTTTCTGGTAATAGGAATTTGTGCTTAAGTGTTAAAATGTGCTAAGTTTTACCGTTATAATTCACTGTGATCTCCTAGCGTTAAAACTAGGGTAATAAATAACGCGTAGATATTTATTACCAGTTATGCAGTTTAATGTAATTCCATTGTCACGTAGCGTTTGAAGGATAAGAATTTATTAGAAGAAATAATAGATATGAATTTGGAAAATTTGGCTCAAGGAATTCCTGCTGGGTTTTCCACCACTGAAGGGAGACAAAGAGGGTAAATTCTCCTAACTAGACAAGGTCTGGAAAAGGTTGTAAGGAGATATTTGGTCTCTCGCTACCATAGTCCCCTTCTCAGTTATCTATTATTGTTATCCTTTAAATTATATTATATTTTACGAGCCCCCCCCCCTCCCTTATAAAGGAAGATAAACATCAGACAATATTCAACATCTAATAGAAGGAACAAAGCATGGGGTACATTATATACACCCAATTGGTTTATTGCAATTAACTGAATAGATGGTGGATGATAGTATTGTCGATGGAATTAGTGTCTGCTGTATGTATTATGTGTCTCACATCAAGTGTTTTTCATCATGGATGACAAAATATGGTATTGATATGATGAGTTCCCTTTTTCGAGGAACTTATCTGTTCAGCCCCTGGCTGATAGTGAAGCGTGGTTAGTTCTCCGGTCTCCTGACGTTGCCTCAGGTAGGTCTTGAATGGTTCGGATTTGTCTTCTCTGTGCTCGACTCCGTATTCTGCTCTGAGATTGGACTGTCGTGCAAGGCTCCACCATAGACTGAAGACAAATACGACGGCTTCATTAATTTTCTAGCTTTAGAAAGCAGTCTTTCCCTAAGCCGTCCGTCTGCCAGTCATCTCAGATTTTAGTCTCTAACGTCATATGTCTAGAGCCTAATCTTGAATTCAAGTTTCTCCTTTCTGTCCTTTATTATATTTCTCTGCCCCAGTGGCAGTATTATAATTCTTTAGACTGATTTATCGTCAACTTAACCCGATGAATTATTATAAATGTCAGTTAAACCCACCAAATTTATCATAGAAATGTCGGCAACGGTATTCTAGTCCTGTGCCTCTAGCCTAATCGTCATGTCAATTATGATGAATTTAACAAATAATTGTCGGACACTAGTATTATAGAATTGTCTGACAACATTATCACAACACTTCATGTCTGGTCGCATTGTCATATAGATTATAATGAATATATATCACGGTCTGTCACATTATCGTTAATATTAATTTCCGCTAGTCTAAGCGTCGGGTCGAAAATAATCAAATAATATGGAAATTAATATATATATTCCCGTTAACATTCTTATGAACATGTTGTACATATCCCGTGGGATCATAAAATACACCCGATCACATGTGGCTGGATGTGATCGTGAAACAAAAATATGAATAAAGTAAATGCAGTTATACCAATTTTGCGTCGATTTTATAAGGTACTACACATTTCATCACAATATTATTTTCTAGCGAGATTTTTACTTACCTACTCAGAGATGGACGCTAATCCGCAATTTAGACTCTTGGCTTCAATGCTTTTAATGCATGAATTCGCCGATATCGGGATTACGTCTAGCTGTCTCGAGAATTCCTGGGCAAGTGAAAAATGGCTGGATTTGCCGCACTTTTAGCGGGTCATTTCCGCTTGGACACGTGATCCGTAGCGTGCATCATGTGACCTTAGCATCATATAGACGCTCCAATCAATAACGTTAAAAGTCACGTGGGGGGTTTCCTAAACTGGTTCTACCTAAGTTTAAGCAGTCGGTCCTAAATTTAAACAGGTTTCTAGCTACCGAGGTCAGGGGTCAACAATGACGTCGTATCTAAAAAAAAGTATTAGACTCGAAGAGAAAATCACTGAACGCTAGGAGAATATCCGCAAGTGTAATTTCCCATGACTTTACGGGCTTTTCGATCATGCATTGAAGATGATAAAAAATGATGTGCTCGTAAATAATAATAAAAATGAAGAGAAGATTGGGCAAGTCGTCACATCCATCACCCGCTTTCTCACATAAGAAGAGACGTTTAGTTGCCTAATTAATACACTAGGTGCGACTGATGAGTGACAGAAAAGAATTCACGATTATTCCATTTTGTGTAATTTTAGTAAGTGACTGTTAGTTATACCATACGACGACCCATCGACGCCGACAATCAAATAGCTATTAATGACAGGCGATATTTGTTAAGGGCGCATATGGATAATTAAATAATAATTGACACTGTACGCTGATATTTGACCGGGGCAGGAGGGGAAAGGCTGCATACACCAACCAACCCTGCACTCGCTAAGCGACGCGCGATAGGATAGGCTAAAGAAACCGTGCGCCTTTTAAATTTAACCAGGACTGACAGAGAGGATAAGAGATCGTCTTGTCCCCTTCCGTGTACATATATGTAGTTATATAGAATAGTAGCATTTTTTTCATAAATGTTCTTTATTTCTCGCAGCCCTGATCAAACGGCGACCAGCGGTCTATTCTGGTCCTTTTTCTTCATCAACTGATTGATTAATATTGTCTTATTCTTGGCTTACGCGTCCCCAAGTTCAGTTGTGAACAGGATTGGCCAAAGAGACAAATTAACATTTTAAATAGTAAAGTTAACTGGACTTATAAATACCCAGATATTTGTTCAATTTTATCAGCCCACTGTGGAGGAACAAAAATAACATTACTCTAACTTTTGACAGTCGTATCAGCGGATTTATCCAGCAAGTTACGCTGTTTCAAAATCGGCACTCACCAAAGAGCCAGCCGATAGGATTTACCATCATCATCATAATTTACAGTTTTTAGCAACCGGATGTTTCCCTACTGTTTACTGTGAACACAAGATCTCAGTTTTTTTCTACATTAACTATTCGAGGTGACACTTGTATATCCAGGAATCAGCCACCAAATTAGGCGTCCCCCTTATAAAATTTAATTATTAGTGGAGGGACTGGGGCCAATTCGGAAAATAAAAACACTGGAAATAATATATACATATTAAATTATTATATGTCAAAGAGATTTGTTTCACCAAGAGTAGGTAAGAAGCGAGTGAGTATGTCAGAGAGAGATAATATTTTCGTTGTTACAGGAAAATTGTATCAGCTGTATTCTGTTTAAATATTGTTTACTTTACTGGATAGTTTTAGTAGGAACTTTGTTCTTTTCTTTACTGTCTATTCTGTAACATAGTGCTAACCTTTAACCTCTTATAATAGAGGTATTTATATCTCTCTCTCTCTCTCTCTCTATATATATATATATATATATATATATATATATATATATGTGTGTGTGTGTGTGTGTGTGTGTACTAAATATTCTGGCTCATACGTACTTGTATGCTTTCATACATGTAATAACTGAATAAACAACTATTATTTAGTTTTAAAGCAACAGGTAACAAATTTAATAATCAATTTGTATTAACAGTTTAAAATAAATGAAATGTTGGTGAATATTATATTGGAATCAAATTTTCTCTTTACGGAGTTTTAGGGTGAGGATATAGTTCAGAAAATTATGTCCGGTTGCTGGTGCCTTTTTATAAGCACTTCACATTTATAAGGGGGTCCTGCAGCCGTTTTTTCGTCAGTTCTTCTGTGGTGAGGGCTCTTCTCTATATAACTTGTCCAATTTAGGCGGTTGGTGTGGATTCCCTGCTTTTCACTCACAACTAGCTTCGTTCCACGAACTTTTTTAGACAAAATAGAAAAACAAATGCCTCTGCTAAGTACATTTGTTGGCTGACAATTAACAGGGCATTCTCGCTGTCCACGCACCAATGTTAATCTCTCAGAATAATTAAATTCCCTAGTACACAGTGTAGCTCAGGGAAGGTGGTTAAAAATCACCAATTTTCTTCCGGGTATTAAACCGGGAAAATGAGTCTGGACGGCGCGAATAATGAGTTGCCTGAGTTACAATTAACAAAGTGCATATATCTCATACATGTTTTGCACTTTAGGCACATGTGATGTAATCATCAGTCATCACTGCTCCATTCAGGAGTCTGGGGTCACCTCTGCGTTCGGTTTTCCGCACGACAACCTAGAAGAAATCACCAGCGCTTGGTGTAGTGGGTTATGAGTATATTTTTTTCGTATGTTGATGCCAGCCTAATATATAACCACTTAGCAAGAGAAAAATGTCAAATTCCCATTTGTAATTTAAATGTTACACTTACCCCAATTGGGTTATACACAATCTCCTCGCACAGTATAGAATGGACACGAGCAATTTAGGTTATATAATCTGGAATCACTTGTTCTGGAAAATTTGAATCCCTTTTATGACGGGTGAATCTGCGAAACACTTGGTCTGGGAAATTTTCTTTTACGACGGGTGATCCAATTCCTTAGGTATCCAGTCATAATATTTAAAGTCCTGGTCCCTTAAGTTTTCAGAGTTTTATTTCAACATGCGGGTTTACTCTTACGTTTTCAGAGTTGCCCAAATACTCGATATGTCGCTTATAAGTATGGAATTCTAGGACCGATCCTTCTTTCTCTGGCTTTTTGGGAGTTGCTCGTTTGCAGTTGCGAAGCTGTCTGAGTTCTGTGACTCTGACTTCGCTAGATTATATTTCTAATTCTCAGTTCAAAACACAGATAATACTTCCGCCAAAACTTCCAATGAAATTTAATGTTTTTTCCGGCTCTCACTTCAATTCAATCATAAGCTCTTTTGCACTATGTGGGTAGGGGTGTTTAAATTCATAATCTCTCCCGCGTGTTTAAAGTATTACATTTAATATTCCAACGCGGGACTGTTACGTGCAGTCTTTGATATCTTACAATATTATACATTGGTATTCTTGTTATGTTCGCAAATATTTTGTAAACAAAATAGTGCTTAAGGGAAAGTCATTATTGAGTTACTTCCCTTGAAAGTTGTGTCGGCTCTTTCGATCGAACTCCGCGGATGAGTCCAGTTTTCTGCGATTTATTCTTCGTTTGGGTAATAATAGATTGTTCTTGCTTCAGAATATCTATGGCCTGAATTTATGTGTATTGTTTGTCTGAGTAGGACGAGTCTGTCTTATATCTGTATATCTTTACATATCTAAGTCGAACTATATGTTCTGTTGTCTCTAGAGAGGTCAAAGGCTATTCGGCGGATGTGTCGCTAGAGTGTGGTGTGATTTGGCTTCGTCCCGATAGGGACTGTGTTTTCTATGTCGGCTTGTCGCCGGGAAAAAGTGATCTCAGTATTGGTGGGGAAAGTGATAGTCGTCTAGACCTATCGTGTATGCTTTACCCCAGTGTTTATTCGTATTGCCAAGGAATGGCATTTTCATATTTCTGATACCAAGGTAATAATAGACACTCTTATGAACTCTCGTACGAAGCCACCATTTTCGATAGGTACGATTTGAATGTCTAAGAGAATATATTTGACTCGATGAAAACGACTTCGATTCCTAGCAGCACTATATCCTGTAGATTGCAGTCAAGTGTTCATGATCAAATCTACAGAGCAATGAAAGATTTAATGAATGACTAACTTTAGGACAGATTCATTATCTGTATCCAAACGTGAGTGACAGCTCACGAGTGAAGCCATCTTGGAACCAAAACATGTAGTGACTTTCAAGAAGAGAAAAGGGATGCCCGTATTATCGCTTGTTTAGTCCAGAGATCACTGCTACACATGAGAACCCATTGCTAGCGGTTCAATATTATTATATGGAAAAATATGTGCTGAATATTATGTTGGAGAATCGTCGCTAAATGAGATTAGGTTTAGAAGCCATCTGAAATATTGTTTATAAGCTGACGTGCTCAGTCAGTGAAGTCAGATGATATATATGTATGGGCGATACTGAGGGCTTGGCTACTGACAGTCCTTTATACTATTATTCTACATGAGTGCCCATGTAACATTGCAAGACCATTTATCCACTGTACCATGATGTATTATGCCAACCTGTGATTTGTCACTATCTGTGCTGTCGAGTGTGTACGTCCAATTAAACTTTAGAAAAGGTACACAGTCGTTGATAGGCGACGTCTTCCCGCCTAGGAGTGTTCTGATGACATGATTTCTCGTGCACTTTATCAACTGGTGGACCAGCTTTCTGGGTTTGACCTCGCAGAAGTTCAGAAGTCAACAGAGTACCGATACCAGACCGTTTTCTGTGGCTGATACGACACACTTGCAGTATTGGTTTGCTATTTGTCAACACTTCGTCACGTGACCTGTCAAGTGAATGCAGTATGTAGGTCAGCGTTGTTGACATTTTTACATTAGACATTACAGAGTTTCACGGAACAGTTGGATCAATTCTTGTAATATTAACAGGAAGACAGTATTAGTGAACTAAGAAGTCCTATTTTCATCGATGGATCTTCTTGTTTTCTGTATATGAACTTTAATATTTAAGGCCAGAATGTTTAATTGAATAAAGTGGCAGTTTGTTTATTTTCATAAAAATAACTTTGCCATTACTGTAAAACTGAGCCTATTTTGCAACACATACTATCATACACATAATTTATATATATTTATGTTTACATGTTATTTGTTTGTATAGTATGTTAGTTTCTATGTCAGCGGGTTGTGTTTAAGGTTGGGCGGCGTCCTCACAACAGAATATCCCACGTCATAGAGGGTCCGTTGTGGGCGTTTTCTATAGGTGCAATTTTCTTGATTGAAAATTTGCTGCGACAACTGTTGCTTTTGTGTTAGCTGTGAAGTCTGTAATTATTGTTATTTTTGTAATATTTTTTTGTTCTTTAGTTTTGTTTTGATTTGTTTGTAATTTGTTGGTCTAACCTTTTCTATCTTTCAGTTCTATTCACAATTTATATTCATATATTGTGACGTCATTTGTGTTGTTATTCTTTGCAGATTCAGTGATTATTTTCATTGATTTCCCTATTTGGTTTATTTTGATTTCTGCAAACGTTCTTGTATTGTCAGTCCTATTTGTACTTTATGTATTCTGTTGGTTGACATATGTTTTATATAGGTATATTTCATAAGACACAATTGCCTGTGCACTGCACTTGGATTATGGTATAAACCAGTACCTGATTATTATTACTATTATACAAGACCTTATGAAAGGCTTGTGACCCACAGATATTGAGATAGTATACTGATTAATCAAGTCATTAAGAACTTGTGGTATTATTATTATTTCAGGTGATTAGTATTATTGTTAGACATCATGTCTACATTGGAATACTTCATTACACAAGGGAAAGCCCTTGATAAGACTGGTCAACAATTAGAACAATGGGCTGTTGCTCAATATGACAAAGCATTAGCTGCGGAAGAGAGAAGAGCTATGGCAGAAGAGAAAAGATTAGAAAGAGAAGCTGAGGCTGCTGCTGAACAAAAGAAATTGCAGATGCAGGTGGAGGAAAGGAGATTTGAAGCTGAACAAAAAAAATTAGAAAGAGAAGCTGCAGCTGAACAAAAAAAATTAGAAAGAGAAGCTGCTGCGGAACAAAAAAGATTAGACAGTGAAGCTGAACAAAAAAAATTAGAAAGAGAAGCTGCTGCGGAACAAAAAAGATTAGACAGTGAAGCTGAACAAAAAAGATTAGACAGGGAAGCTGAACAAAAAAGATTAGACAGGGAGGCTGAACAAAAAAGATTAGATGCTGAAGAGAAAAAAGCAATAAGAGAACATGAATTTGAGTTAGAGAAATTGAGATTGACAAGTATGAGTAATGTTAATCAGGCATCTAGTGGTAATGGTAAACCTTCTACTTACAAGGTTAAGGTTCCACCGTTCAATCAGTCCAGTGACGATATTACATTCTGGCTGGATAGATTTGAACGTTCTTGTCGTACACATAATGTGGATAAATCACAATACGCTAATCAATTATCAGAAAACTTGAAAGGTGAATCTTTGACTAGATTATGCCTTGTAGGAGAAGCAGATAAGGATAATTATGATGTCATTAGGGCGGCTTTGATAAAAAAATATCAGCTAAGTGAGGAAGGCTATCGCCTTTTATTTAAAACGATGGTGCCTGAGACGGGTGTAGAATTCTCAGAATTCACTGCAAAGGCACGTCTCACAGTTGATCGTTGGATTGAGCTTCCAAAACAGAAAAAACGTATGAAGGACTTATGGATTTGTTGCTCAGAGATAAGATTATGTCATGTGTGAACAAACCTTTCCTTGAATTTATACATGAGCGTAAACCCAAATCTCTAAAAGAAATGGAAGAATATTGTTCCCAATATGTCACTGCACACCCCGACGTGACTTTTGGCAACACTAAGATTAAGGAGAGTATGCCAGTTGCTTCAGCAACACCATACAATCCCAATTATTCACACAGATTTCAGGGACCTCAAAACAGATTTGATAAAAAAGGTAACCATAATAGTTATCAAAACCAAGGTAACCAATCATTTCAGGGTTCTTCTTCAAAGAACTGGAGACGAGCTGATAGCTCTCGACACAGGGGTGGTCATAATTATAGGAATTTCCGTAGAGGAAGTAATTATAGAAACTATCAGGGTTATCCGTCTTGGAGTCAACAAGATCATAATTACAGAGATACTCATTATAATGAATATGATAATGGTAACCAAGGGAACTATGACTCAAACCCAAATAGGGGTTACAATAGAGGTAACAATAACTACAGAGGTGATAATAACCGAGGTAGATCTCAATACAAAAGACATAAACCACATTTTCAGGCAAACTCTGCACAACAAGAGTCCAATGAAGCCTATAAACAGAGTAAAGATAATAATGATGCTAGTAATATGGCATGTGCCGCTTTTGATTTTGGGAGAGCATCTCAGTGCCCCCAATGCAAAACGCTATTTGAGCCAACCACAGTGTCTACTTTAAGCTGTGGCCATCCTCTTCCTGCTCTTCCGGCATCAGTCGCGCATGATGGAAGAGGTTCTCTTGTCTTACATAAGGGTTTAGTGAATAACAATCCAGTCTCTGTGCTATTTGATTCTGGATGCACCACAATTGGTGTTAGGCAGTCACTCGTAGATCCTTCCCGTGCCACTGGACAAGTAGTCAAATGTGTAACATTTGGCGGCACATTAGAGAAATACTCTACTGCTATCATTAGGATTGCTACTCCTTTCTTTACAGGAGATGTACACGCATGTCTTCTTCCGAATCCGATCGCTGACCTCATCATCGGTCGCATTCACGGAGTCAGAGAATGCACTCCGCAACAAATTTCCACGTGGGAAAGGCAAAACATGCAGATTGCTAACGCTGTAGTCACTAGAGCTCAGGCTCTTAATATGCCTCAAACTTCATCTACTGAAGATAATGAAGTGCATAACCAAGATAATCCCTTGGTAATTTCTCGTGACTCGTTTATAAAACAGCAAGAAGATGATCCCACTCTGAAGAAATTCTTCATTCTTGCAACTAAAGGTGATCCGAATAAAGACACAAGTCGTAAATCGTGGATTACAAAGAAGAATGGCGTACTTGTACGTATGGTTCAAGACTCCATTACGTCAAGTCATTCTCAAATCCTGGTTCCCAAGAATTTGAGAGTTAAAATTTTGCAGCACGCTCACGACTCTCAGTGTGCTGGACACATGGGTTTTTTCCCGTACTAAGTCAAGAGTCCTTGCGGCTTTCTTTTGGCCATTGGTAAACAAGGACATACGGATTTATTGTCGATCTTGTAAAGTATGTCAGGAAGTTAAATCCAAAGGTCCACGGCATGCTGCACCCATTCAGGCGGCGGACATTCCTATTCGGCCGTTCCAAAAAATGGCCATAGACATAATTGGTCCATTTAAGATCAAGTCTGCCAGAGGACATCAGTTTATCTTGACGTGTGTTGATATGTGCACACGTTGGCCAGAGGCTATTCCTCTGAAGAGCATTACTACTGCTGATATTGCAGATGCTCTTTGGCTTATATTTTCTCGTCTGGGGTTCCCCGGAGAGATATTGTCAGACCATGGCACCCAACTAATATCAGATACCATGTCTCAAGTAATGTCTACTCTGCAGATAGATAGATCTTTAAGTAGTATCTACCATCCAATGTCTAATGGTATGGTCGAACGCCTTAATAGAACACTTAAAAACTTACTGGGAAGATAACTGAGGATCATCCTCAAGACTGGGACAGAGTTTTACCTGCGGCCCTCTTCGCTTACAGAGAGGTACCCAATGAACATACAGGATTTTCTCCCTTTGAACTCGTCTTTGGCGCGCGTCCGCGTGGCCCTATGTCGTTGCTTCACGATCTCATTACATCTGACAATATTGACGATGACACAAAGTCATCCTACGAATATGTCATCGCGTTGAGACAAAAGATTATCGAAGCATGCAAATTAGCAACTTCTTCTTCTGAATTTGCGAAACAGAAGGCAAGGCAATTTGCCAATAAGAAGAGATGCTTACGACAACTTTGTCCTGGTGACAAAGCATTTGTATTACTACCTTGTAGGGAAAACAGATTACTTATTTCTTGGAAAGGTCCGTACGATATAATATCGAAAATTTCCGATGTCGACTATATTGTCGATATTGATGGGAAGCATAAAACCTTCCACATCAATATGCTTACTGAATTCCATGAACGTCCGGATTATTTGCAACCCATTTTCCAAGCAACGGACAATTCTCCAGTACCACATGGTCATTACTCATCACTGTCCGTGATACAGGATGAGGAAACAAGTTTTTCAGATGTAAATCTTCCTCTTCCAATGATCCCACTTCATTCTAGTGAATCATGGAAGAACGTTACTGTCTCCCTGATTTGTCTCTAGGAGAACAGCGACAAGTTTCAACTATGTTGCAAACATTTCAGGATGTACTCACTGACATCCCTGGACAAACGCATGTCATTGAACATGACATTGTTCTAACTGACCATACTCCTATTAGGATTAGACCTTATCCTATACCTATACATTTTCAAGCACAGGTCGAGAAAGAGTTGGATGAGATGATAGATTTGAAAATAATCGAACCATCCACCTCTGCATATTCTTCGCCGATGGTTATTGTTCGTAAAAAAGACAATAACATACGTCTTTGCGTTGACTATCGAAAATTGAATCAAGTAACGAAGTTCGATGCCGAACCTATGCCTTTACTGGAAGAGCTACTTACTCGACTCTCCAAATCTCATTTTTTCACTAAACTTGATTTGTCTAAAGGATATTGGCAAGTTCCTTTATCTGAACGCGCCAAACCTCTCACGGCTTTTTCAACACCTAGAGGTTTGTTCCAATGGAATTTTATGCCTTTCGGTCTTATGAACGCACCAGCTACATTCGTACGCATGATGCGCCGAATCCTATCTTATCGGTCAGATGTCATTGCATATCTAGACGACATCTGTCTTTTCAGCGATACTTGGGAAGATCACTATTCGGGGTTAGATGAATTGCTGTCTACTTTGCGTGAGCACAACCTGACAGCGAAACCCTCTAAAGCCTATATTGGTTTTAGCGAAATTTCTTTCCTAGGCCACCGAGTTGGTCATGGTTTCCTAAAGACAGAGGACCATAATACTAGTAAGATACTTAACATCTCAATCCCTAAGACTAAAAAACAGGTGAGAAGTCTGTTAGGTCTTATTCAATTTTATGGCAGATTCATTCAGAATCTATCCTCTATCATGGCACCTCTCTCAACACTTCTAAAGAAAGGTTCGCCTAATGTGGTCCACTGGTCTCAGGAATGCCAATGCTCTCTGGATAAGATTAAAACACTGTTTTCAACACCACCTATTTTAGTGCTACCCACTAAAGATAAGACATTCGTTCTTCGTAGTGACGCTTCATCCACTGGGATTGGAGCGGCACTAATGCAAGAGTACTCTGGAACTCTGCATCCTGTAATGTATATTTCCAGAAAACTTAATGCGGCAGAAAGGAATTATTCGGTTTTAGACCGTGAGCTATTAGCTATGGTTTGGTCGATCCTCAAACTACAGAGATTCCTTCTAGGCGCACATTTCATAGTAGAAACCGACCAAAAAGCTCTTACTGCTATACAGAGTAAGAATTTGAAGAGCTCGAGGTCTACTCGATATGCAATTGCTCTTCAACCTTTTCATTCTCTGTGCGAGCTATTCGTGGATCAGATAATGTGATGGCAGACATTCTGTCAAGATGCCCACATGATTCCACATAACTATTAGGGCTTAGACTTCTTGATATGTCTAGTTCTATAGTAGTTCCTTTTCTATATCATGATAGATACACATTTGTAATTTAATAATATAATGATTGTATCACTACATAGCGGTTCATTGATGTTTATTCACCGCTGTGCTTTGATGATTTTTTTCTTCATAAATCATAAATTTAAGATATCTAATACGAAATGATGATATGAATTTTTTAGGCATTGTGTAATTGCCAGAATTGTATTATACTTTGATGACACCTTCCTGGAAAAATATACTTGTAGAGAAATAATTTCTCTCAGTTTATGAGACACATTCTCACCAGTCGCTCCATAAGTCGACTTAGCCTCATATTAGGCGTTATAGGTATTCCTGATATTTTCATCTGCGCATTATTCATGCGTTGTGAGCCTATTGTACGTTGCTCCTAGATGTATTTCAAAAAAAAAAAAAATGTTCCATTTTTTTTTTTCCCGGGAGGTGTGGTAAGACTGTTACGTGCAGTCTTTGATATCTTACAATATTATACATTGGTATTCTTGTTATGTTCGCAAATATTTTGTAAACAAAATAGTGCTTAAGGGAAAGTCATTATTGAGTTACTTCCCTTGAAAGTTGTGTCGGCTCTTTCGATCGAACTCCGCGGATGAGTCCAGTTTTCTGCGATTTATTCTTCGTTTGGGTAATAATAGATTGTTCTTGCTTCAGAATATCTATGGCCTGAATTTATGTGTATTGTTTGTCTGAGTAGGACGAGTCTGTCTTATATCTGTATATCTTTACATATCTAAGTCGAACTATATGTTCTGTTGTCTCTAGAGAGGTCAAAGGCTATTCGGCGGATGTGTCGCTAGAGTGTGGTGTGATTTGGCTTCGTCCCGATAGGGACTGTGTTTTTTCTATGTCGGCTTGTCGCCGGGAAAAAGTGATCTCAGTATTGGTGGGGAAAGTGATAGTCGTCTAGACCTATCGTGTATGCTTTACCCCAGTGTTTATTCGTATTGCCAAGGAATGGCATTTTCATATTTCTGATACCAAGGTAATAATAGACACTCTTATGAACTCTCGTACGAAGCCACCATTTTCGATAGGTACGATTTGAATGTCTAAGAGAATATATTTGACTCGATGAAAACGACTTCGATTCCTAGCAGCACTATATCCTGTAGATTGCAGTCAATTGTTCATGATCAAATCTACAGAGCAATGAAATGTTAATGAATGACTAACTTTAGGACAGATTCATTATCTGTATCCAAACGTGAGTGACAGCTCACGAGTGAAGCCATCTTGGAACCAAAACATGTAGTGACTTTCAAGAAGAGAAAAGGGATGCCCGTATTATCGCTTGTTTAGTCCAGAGATCACTGCTACACATGAGAACCCGTTATTAGCGGTTCAATATTATTATATGGAAAAATATGTGCTGAACATTATGTTGGAGAATCGTCGCTAAACGAGATTAGGTTTAGAAGCCATCTGAAATATTGTTTATAAGCTGACGTGCTCAGTCAGTGAAGTCAGATGATATATATGTATGGGCGATACTGAGGGCTTGGCTACTGACAGTCCTTGATACTATTATTCTACATGAGTGCCCATGTAACATTGCAAGACCATTTATCCACTGTACCATGATGTATTATGCCAACCTGTGATTTGTCACTATCTGTGCTGTCGAGTGTGTACGTCCAATTAAACTTTAGAAAAGGTCGTTGGTGTCGTACGTCCAATTAAACATTTAGAAAAGGTCAACACAGAACCTTTATCATCATTCGCACATTTTACACTCAATCCATGTCTACACACCACTGCGTAGGTCGTACAGTTCCCGATCTTATCCTAGATGATGTCTGCTTCCATCCACTTATATCTTCTTTTGGTGAATAAAAAAAAAAACCACTTTATCAACCTTATCAACTGGTGGACCAGCTTTCTGGGTTTGACCTCGCAGAAGTTCAGAAGTCAACAGAGTACCGATACCAGACCGTTTCCTGTGGCTGATACGACACACTTGCAGTATTGGTTTGCTATTTGTCAACACTTCGTCACGTGACCTGTCAAGTGAATGCAGTATGTAGGTCAGCGTTGTTGACATTTTTACATTAGACATTACAGAGTTTCACAGAACAGTTGGATCAATTCTTGTCAATATTAACAGGAAGACAGTATTAGTGAACTAAGAAGTCCTATTTTCATCGATGGATCTTCTTGTTTTCTGTATATGAACTTTAATATTTAAGGCCAGAATGTTTAATTGAATAAAGTGGCAGTTTGTTTATTTTCATAAAAATAACTTTGCCATTACTGTAAAACTGAGCCTATTTTGCAACACATACTATCATACACATAATTTATATATATTTATGTTTACATGTTATTTGTTTGTATAGTATGTTAGTTTCTATGTCAGCGGGTTGTGTTTAAGGTTGGGCGGCGTCCTCACAACAGAATATCCCACGTCATAGAGGGTCCGTTGTGGGCGTTTTCTATAGGTGCAATTTTCTTGATTGAAAATTTGCTGCGACAACTGTTGCTTTTGTGTTAGCTGTGAAGTCTGTAATTATTGTTATTTTTTGTAATATTTCTTTGTTCTTTAGTTTTGTTTTGATTTGTTTGTAATTTGTTGGTCTAACCTTTTCTATCTTTCAGTTCTATTCACAATTTATATTCATATATTGTGACGTCATTTGTGTTGTTATTCTTTGCAGATTCAGTGATTATTTTCATTGATTTCCCTATTTGATTTATTTTGATTTCTGCAAACGTTCTTGTATTGTCAGTCCTATTTGTACTTTATGTATTCTGTTGGTTGACATATGTTTTATATAGGTATATTTCATAAGACACAATTGCCTGTGCACTGCACTTGGATTATGGTATAAACCAGTACCTGATTATTATTACTATTATACAAGACCTTATTAAAGGCTTGTGACCCACAGATATTGAGATAGTATACTGATTAATCAAGTCATTAAGAACTTGTGGTATTATTATTATTTCAGGTGATTAGTATTATTGTTAGACATCATGTCTACATTGGAATACTTCATTACACAAGGGAAAGCCCTTGATAAGACTGGTCAACAATTAGAACAATGGGCTGTTGCTCAATATGACAAAGCATTAGCTGCAGAAGAGAGAAGAGCTATGGCAGAAGAGAAAAGATTAGAAAGAGAAGCTGAGGCTGCTGCTGAACAAAAGAAATTGCAGATGCAGGTGGAGGAAAGGAGATTTGAAGCTGAACAAAAAAAATTAGAAAGAGAAGCTGCAGCTGAACAAAAAAAATTAGAAAGAGAAGCTGCTGCGGAACAAAAAAGATTAGACAGTGAAGCTGAACAAAAAAAATTAGAAAGAGAAGCTGCTGCGGAACAAAAAAGATTAGACAGTGAAGCTGAACAAAAAAGATTAGACAGGGAAGCTGAACAAAAAAGATTAGACAGGGAGGCTGAACAAAAAAGATTAGATGCTGAAGAGAAAAAAGCAATAAGAGAACATGAATTTGAGTTAGAGAAATTGAGATTGACAAGTATGAGTAATGTTAATCAGGCATCTAGTGGTAATGGTAAACCTTCTACTTACAAGGTTAAGGTTCCACCGTTCAATCAGTCCAGTGACGATATTACATTCTGGCTGGATAGATTTGAACGTTCTTGTCGTACACATAATGTGGATAAATCACAATACGCTAATCAATTATCAGAAAACTTGAAAGGTGAATCTTTGACTAGATTATGCCTTGTAGGAGAAGCAGATAAGGATAATTATGATGTCATTAGGGCGGCTTTGATAAAAAAATATCAGCTAAGTGAGGAAGGCTATCGCCTTTTATTTAAAACGATGGTGCCTGAGACGGGTGTAGAATTCTCAGAATTCACTGCAAAGGCACGTCTCACAGTTGATCGTTGGATTGAGCTTTCCAAAACAGAAAAAACGTATGAAGGACTTATGGATTTGTTGCTCAGAGATAAGATTATGTCATGTGTGAACAAACCTTTCCTTGAATTTATACATGAGCGTAAACCCAAATCTCTAAAAGAAATGGAAGAATATTGTTCCCAATATGTCACTGCACACCCCGACGTGACTTTTGGCAACACTAAGATTAAGGAGAGTATGCCAGTTGCTTCAGCAACACCATACAATCCCAATTATTCACACAGATTTCAGGGACCTCAAAACAGATTTGATAAAAAAGGTAACCATAATAGTTATCAAAACCAAGGTAACCAATCATTTCAGGGTTCTTCTTCAAAGAACTGGAGACGAGCTGATAGCTCTCGACACAGGGGTGGTCATAATTATAGGAATTTCCGTAGAGGAAGTAATTATAGAAACTATCAGGGTTATCCGTCTTGGAGTCAACAAGATCATAATTACAGAGATACTCATTATAATGAATATGATAATGGTAACCAAGGGAACTATGACTCAAACCCAAATAGGGGTTACAATAGAGGTAACAATAACTACAGAGGTGATAATAACCGAGGTAGATCTCAATACAAAAGACATAAACCACATTTTCAGGCAAACTCTGCACAACAAGAGTCCAATGAAGCCTATAAACAGAGTAAAGATAATAATGATGCTAGTAATATGGCATGTGCCGCTTTTGATTTTGGGAGAGCATCTCAGTGCCCCCAATGCAAAACGCTATTTGAGCCAACCACAGTGTCTACTTTAAGCTGTGGCCATCCTCTTCCTGCTCTTCCGGCATCAGTCGCGCATGATGGAAGAGGTTCTCTTGTCTTACATAAGGGTTTAGTGAATAACAATCCAGTCTCTGTGCTATTTGATTCTGGATGCACCACAATTGGTGTTAGGCAGTCACTCGTAGATCCTTCCCGTGCCACTGGACAAGTAGTCAAATGTGTAACATTTGGCGGCACATTAGAGAAATACTCTACTGCTATCATTAGGATTGCTACTCCTTTCTTTACAGGAGATGTACACGCATGTCTTCTTCCGAATCCGATCGCTGACCTCATCATCGGTCGCATTCACGGAGTCAGAGAATGCACTCCGCAACAAATTTCCACGTGGGAAAGGCAAAACATGCAGATTGCTAACGCTGTAGTCACTAGAGCTCAGGCTCTTAATATGCCTCAAACTTCATCTACTGAAGATAATGAAGTGCATAACCAAGATAATCCCTTGGTAATTTCTCGTGACTCGTTTATAAAACAGCAAGAAGATGATCCCACTCTGAAGAAATTCTTCATTCTTGCAACTAAAGGTGATCCGAATAAAGACACAAGTCGTAAATCGTGGATTACAAAGAAGAATGGCGTACTTGTACGTATGGTTCAAGACTCCATTACGTCAAGTCATTCTCAAATCCTGGTTCCCAAGAATTTGAGAGTTAAAATTTTGCAGCACGCTCACGACTCTCAGTGTGCTGGACACATGGGTTTTTCCCGTACTAAGTCAAGAGTCCTTGCGGCTTTCTTTTGGCCATTGGTAAACAAGGACATACGGATTTATTGTCGATCTTGTAAAGTATGTCAGGAAGTTAAATCCAAAGGTCCACGGCATGCTGCACCCATTCAGGCGGCGGACATTCCTATTCGGCCGTTCCAAAAAATGGCCATAGACATAATTGGTCCATTTAAGATCAAGTCTGCCAGAGGACATCAGTTTATCTTGACGTGTGTTGATATGTGCACACGTTGGCCAGAGGCTATTCCTCTGAAGAGCATTACTACTGCTGATATTGCAGATGCTCTTTGGCTTATATTTTCTCGTCTGGGGTTCCCCGGAGAGATATTGTCAGACCATGGCACCCAACTAATATCAGATACCATGTCTCAAGTAATGTCTACTCTGCAGATAGATAGATCTTTAAGTAGTATCTACCATCCAATGTCTAATGGTATGGTCGAACGCCTTAATAGAACACTTAAAAACTTACTGGGGAAGATAACTGAGGATCATCCTCAAGACTGGGACAGAGTTTTACCTGCGGCCCTCTTCGCTTACAGAGAGGTACCCAATGAACATACAGGATTTTCTCCCTTTGAACTCGTCTTTGGCGCGCGTCCGCGTGGCCCTATGTCGTTGCTTCACGATCTCATTACATCTGACAATATTGACGATGACACAAAGTCATCCTACGAATATGTCATCGCGTTGAGACAAAAGATTATCGAAGCATGCAAATTAGCAACTTCTTCTTCTGAATTTGCGAAACAGAAGGCAAGGCAATTTGCCAATAAGAAGAGATGCTTACGACAACTTTGTCCTGGTGACAAAGCATTTGTATTACTACCTTGTAGGGAAAACAGATTACTTATTTCTTGGAAAGGTCCGTACGATATAATATCGAAAATTTCCGATGTCGACTATATTGTCGATATTGATGGGAAGCATAAAACCTTCCACATCAATATGCTTACTGAATTCCATGAACGTCCGGATTATTTGCAACCCATTTTCCAAGCAACGGACAATTCTCCAGTACCACATGGTCATTACTCATCACTGTCCGTGATACAGGATGAGGAAACAAGTTTTTCAGATGTAAATCTTCCTCTTCCAATGATCCCACTTCATTCTAGTGAATCATGGAAGAACGTTACTGTCTCTCCTGATTTGTCTCTAGGAGAACAGCGACAAGTTTCAACTATGTTGCAAACATTTCAGGATGTACTCACTGACATCCCTGGACAAACGCATGTCATTGAACATGACATTGTTCTAACTGACCATACTCCTATTAGGATTAGACCTTATCCTATACCTATACATTTTCAAGCACAGGTCGAGAAAGAGTTGGATGAGATGATAGATTTGAAAATAATCGAACCATCCACCTCTGCATATTCTTCGCCGATGGTTATTGTTCGTAAAAAAGACAATAACATACGTCTTTGCGTTGACTATCGAAAATTGAATCAAGTAACGAAGTTCGATGCCGAACCTATGCCTTTACTGGAAGAGCTACTTACTCGACTCTCCAAATCTCATTTTTTCACTAAACTTGATTTGTCTAAAGGATATTGGCAAGTTCCTTTATCTGAACGCGCCAAACCTCTCACGGCTTTTTCAACACCTAGAGGTTGTTCCAATGGAATTTTATGCCTTTCGGTCTTATGAACGCACCAGCTACATTCGTACGCATGATGCGCCGAATCCTATCTTATCGGTCAGATGTCATTGCATATCTAGACGACATCTGTCTTTTCAGCGATACTTGGGAAGATCACTATTCAGGGTTAGATGAATTGCTGTCTACTTTGCGTGAGCACAACCTGACAGCGAAACCCTCTAAAGCCTATATTGGTTTTAGCGAAATTTCTTTCCTAGGCCACCGAGTTGGTCATGGTTTCCTAAAGACAGAGGACCATAATACTAGTAAGATACTTAACATCTCAATCCCTAAGACTAAAAAAACAGGTGAGAAGTCTGTTAGGTCTTATTCAATTTTATGGCAGATTCATTCAGAATCTATCCTCTATCATGGCACCTCTCTCAACACTTCTAAAGAAAGGTTCGCCTAATGTGGTCCACTGGTCTCAGGAATGCCAATGCTCTCTGGATAAGATTAAAACACTGTTTTTCAACACCACCTATTTTAGTGCTACCCACTAAAGATAAGACATTCGTTCTTCGTAGTGACGCTTCATCCACTGGGATTGGAGCGGCACTAATGCAAGAGTACTCTGGAACTCTGCATCCTGTAATGTATATTTCCAGAAAACTTAATGCGGCAGAAAGGAATTATTCGGTTTTAGACCGTGAGCTATTAGCTATGGTTTGGTCGATCCTCAAACTACAGAGATTCCTTCTAGGCGCACATTTCATAGTAGAAACCGACCAAAAAGCTCTTACTGCTATACAGAGTAAGAATTTGAAGAGCTCGAGGTCTACTCGATATGCAATTGCTCTTCAACCTTTTCATTTCTCTGTGCGAGCTATTCGTGGATCAGATAATGTGATGGCAGACATTCTGTCAAGATGCCCACATGATTCCACATAACTATTAGGGCTTAGACTTCTTGATATGTCTAGTTCTATAGTAGTTCCTTTTCTATATCATGATAGATACACATTTGTAATTTAATAATATAATGATTGTATCACTACATAGCGGTTCATTGATGTTTATTCACCGCTGTGCTTTGATGATTTTTTCTTCATAAATCATAAATTTAAGATATCTAATACGAAATGATGATATGAATTTTTTAGGCATTGTGTAATTGCCAGAATTGTATTATACTTTGATGACACCTTCCTGGAAAAATATACTTGTAGAGAAATAATTTCTCTCAGTTTATGAGACACATTCTCACCAGTCGCTCCATAAGTCGACTTAGCCTCATATTAGGCGTTATAGGTATTCCTGATATTTTCATCTGCGCATTATTCATGCGTTGTGAGCCTATTGTACGTTGCTCCTAGATGTATTTCAAAAAAAAAAAAAATGTTCCATTTTTTTTTTCCCGGGAGGTGTGGTAAGACTGTTACGTGCAGTCTTTGATATCTTACAATATTATACATTGGTATTCTTGTTATGTTCGCAAATATTTTGTAAACAAAATAGTGCTTAAGGGAAAGTCATTATTGAGTTACTTCCCTTGAAAGTTGTGTCGGCTCTTTCGATCGAACTCCGCGGATGAGTCCATTTTTCTGCGATTTATTCTTCGTTTGGGTAATAATAGATTGTTCTTGCTTCAGAATATCTATGGCCTGAATTTATGTGTATTGTTTGTCTGAGTAGGACGAGTCTGTCTTATATCTGTATATCTTTACATATCTAAGTCGAACTATATGTTCTGTTGTCTCTAGAGAGGTCAAAGGCTATTCGGCGGATGTGTCGCTAGAGTGTGGTGTGATTTGGCTTCGTCCCGATAGGGACTGTGTTTTCTATGTCGGCTTGTCGCCGGGGAAAAAGTGATCTCAGTATTGGTGGGGAAAGTGATAGTCGTCTAGACCTATCGTGTATGCTTTACCCCAGTGTTTATTCGTATTGCCAAGGAATGGCATTTTCATATTTCTGATACCAAGGTAATAATAGACACTCTTATGAACTCTCGTACGAAGCCACCATTTTCGATAGGTACGATTTGAATGTCTAAGAGAATATATTTGACTCGATGAAAACGACTTCGATTCCTAGCAGCACTATATCCTGTAGATTGCAGTCAAATTGTTCATGATCAAATCTACAGAGCAATGAAAGTTTTAATGAATGACTAACTTTAGGACAGATTCATTATCTGTATCCAAACGTGAGTGACAGCTCACGAGTGAAGCCATCTTGGAACCAAAACATGTAGTGACTTTCAAGAAGAGAAAAGGGATGCCCGTATTATCGCTTGTTTAGTCCAGAGATCACTGCTACACATGAGAACCCGTTATTAGCGGTTCAATATTATTATATGGAAAAATATGTGCTGAACATTATGTTGGAGAATCGTCGCTAAACGAGATTAGGTTTAGAAGCCATCTGAAATATTGTTTATAAGCTGACGTGCTCAGTCAGTGAAGTCAGATGATATATATGTATGGGCGATACTGAGGGCTTGGCTACTGACAGTCCGTTATACTATTATTCTACATGAGTGCCCATGTAACATAACATTGCAAGACCATTTATCCACTGTACCATGATGTATTATGCCAACCTGTGATTTGTCACTATCTGTGCTGTCGAGTGTGTACGTCCAATTAAACTTGAGAAAAGGTACACAGTCCGTCATACATGGAGTAGAGAAAAGCATTTGACGTCTTCCCGCCTACTGCGTAAGTCAAGTTGTTCTGGTGCATGTTATCAACTGGTGTCTGACCAGCTTTCTTGGGTTTGACCCTCGCAGAAGTTCAGAAGTCAACAGAGTACCGATACCAGACCGTTTCCTGTGGCTGATACGACACACTTGCAGTATTGGTTTGCTATTTGTCAACACTTCGTCACGTGACCTGTCAAGTGAATGCAGTATGTAGGTCAGCGTTGTTGACATTTTTACATTAGACATTACAGAGTTTCACAGAACAGTTGGATCAATTCTTGTCAATATTAACAGGAAGACAGTATTAGTGAACTAAGAAGTCCTATTTTCATCGATGGATCTTCTTGTTTTCTGTATATGAACTTTAATATTTAAGGCCAGAATGTTTAATTGAATAAAGTGGCAGTTTGTTTATTTTCATAAAAATAACTTTGCCATTACTGTAAAACTGAGCCTATTTTGCAACACATACTATCATACACATAATTTATATATATTTATGTTTACATGTTATTTGTTTGTATAGTATGTTAGTTTCTATGTCAGCGGGTTGTGTTTAAGGTTGGGCGGCGTCCTCACAACAGAATATCCCACGTCATAGAGGGTCCGTTGTGGGCGTTTTCTATAGGTGCAATTTTCTTGATTGAAAATTTGCTGCGACAACTGTTGCTTTTGTGTTAGCTGTGAAGTCTGTAATTATTGTTATTTTTGTAATATTTCTTTGTTCTTTAGTTTTGTTTTGATTTGTTTGTAATTTGTTGGTCTAACCTTTTCTATCTTTCAGTTCTATTCACAATTTATATTCATATATTGTGACGTCATTTGTGTTGTTATTCTTTGCAGATTCAGTGATTATTTTCATTGATTTCCCTATTTGATTTATTTTGATTTCTGCAAACGTTCTTGTATTGTCAGTCCTATTTGTACTTTATGTATTCTGTTGGTTGACATATGTTTTATATAGGTATATTTCATAAGACACAATTGCCTGTGCACTGCACTTGGATTATGGTATAAACCAGTACCTGATTATTATTACTATTATACAAGACCTTATTAAAGGCTTGTGACCCACAGATATTGGGATAGTATACTGATTAATCAAGTCATTAAGAACTTGTGGTATTATTATTATTTCAGGTGATTAGTATTATTGTTAGACATCATGTCTACATTGGAATACTTCATTACACAAGGGAAAGCCCTTGATAAGACTGGTCAACAATTAGAACAATGGGCTGTTGCTCAATATGACAAAGCATTAGCTGCAGAAGAGAGAAGAGCTATGGCAGAAGAGAAAAGATTAGAAAGAGAAGCTGAGGCTGCTGCTGAACAAAAGAAATTGCAGATGCAGGTGGAGGAAAGGAGATTTGAAGCTGAACAAAAAAAATTAGAAAGAGAAGCTGCAGCTGAACAAAAAAAATTAGAAAGAGAAGCTGCTGCGGAACAAAAAAGATTAGACAGTGAAGCTGAACAAAAAAAAATTAGAAAGAGAAGCTGCTGCGGAACAAAAAAGATTAGACAGTGAAGCTGAACAAAAAAGATTAGACAGGGAAGCTGAACCAAAAAAGATTAGACAGGGAGGCTGAACAAAAAAGATTAGATGCTGAAGAGAAAAAAGCAATAAGAGAACATGAATTTGAGTTAGAGAAATTGAGATTGACAAGTATGAGTAATGTTAATCAGGCATCTAGTGGTAATGGTAAACCTTCTACTTACAAGGTTAAGGTTCCACCGTTCAATCAGTCCAGTGACGATATTACATTCTGGCTGGATAGATTTGAACGTTCTTGTCGTACACATAATGTGGATAAATCACAATACGCTAATCAATTATCAGAAAACTTGAAAGGTGAATCTTTGACTAGATTATGCCTTGTAGGAGAAGCAGATAAGGATAATTATGATGTCATTAGGGCGGCTTTGATAAAAAAAATATCAGCTAAGTGAGGAAGGCTATCGCCTTTTATTTAAAACGATGGTGCCTGAGACGGGTGGAGAATTCTCAGAATTCACTGCAAAGGCACGTCTCACAGTTGATCGTTGGATTGAGCTTTCCAAAACAGAAAAAACGTATGAAGGACTTATGGATTTGTTGCTCAGAGATAAGATTATGTCATGTGTGAACAAACCTTTCCTTGAATTTATACATGAGCGTAAACCCAAATCTCTAAAAGAAATGGAAGAATATTGTTCCCAATATGTCACTGCACACCCCGACGTGACTTTTGGCAACACTAAGATTAAGGAGAGTATGCCAGTTGCTTCAGCAACACCATACAATCCCAATTATTCACACAGATTTCAGGGACCTCAAAACAGATTTGATAAAAAAGGTAACCATAATAGTTATCAAAACCAAGGTAACCAATCATTTCAGGGTTCTTCTTCAAAGAACTGGAGACGAGCTGATAGCTCTCGACACAGGGGTGGTCATAATTATAGGAATTTCCGTAGAGGAAGTAATTATAGAAACTATCAGGGTTATCCGTCTTGGAGTCAACAAGATCATAATTACAGAGATACTCATTATAATGAATATGATAATGGTAACCAAGGGAACTATGACTCAAACCCAAATAGGGGTTACAATAGAGGTAACAATAACTACAGAGGTGATAATAACCGAGGTAGATCTCAATACAAAAGACATAAACCACATTTTCAGGCAAACTCTGCACAACAAGAGTCCAATGAAGCCTATAAACAGAGTAAAGATAATAATGATGCTAGTAATATGGCATGTGCCGCTTTTGATTTTGGGAGAGCATCTCAGTGCCCCCAATGCAAAACGTTATTTGAGCCAACCACAGTGTCTACTTTAAGCTGTGGCCATCCTCTTCCTGCTCTTCCGGCATCAGTCGCGCATGATGGAAGAGGTTCTCTTGTCTTACATAAGGGTTTAGTGAATAACAATCCAGTCTCTGTGCTATTTGATTCTGGATGCACCACAATTGGTGTTAGGCAGTCACTCGTAGATCCTTCCCGTGCCACTGGACAAGTAGTCAAATGTGTAACATTTGGCGGCACATTAGAGAAATACTCTACTGCTATCATTAGGATTGCTACTCCTTTCTTTACAGGAGATGTACACGCATGTCTTCTTCCGAATCCGATCGCTGACCTCATCATCGGTCGCATTCACGGAGTCAGAGAATGCACTCCGCAACAAATTTCCACGTGGGAAAGGCAAAACATGCAGATTGCTAACGCTGTAGTCACTAGAGCTCAGGCTCTTAATATGCCTCAAACTTCATCTACTGAAGATAATGAAGTGCATAACCAAGATAATCCCTTGGTAATTTCTCGTGACTCGTTTTATAAAACAGCAAGAAGATGATCCCACTCTGAAGAAATTCTTCATTCTTGCAACTAAAGGTGATCCGAATAAAGACACAAGTCGTAAATCGTGGATTACAAAGAAGAATGGCGTACTTGTACGTATGGTTCAAGACTCCATTACGTCAAGTCATTCTCAAATCCTGGTTCCCAAGAATTTGAGAGTTAAATTTTGCAGCACGCTCACGACTCTCAGTGTGCTGGACACATGGGTTTTTCCCGTACTAAGTCAAGAGTCCTTGCGGCTTTCTTTTGGCCATTGGTAAACAAGGACATACGGATTTATTGTCGATCTTGTAAAGTATGTCAGGAAGTTAAATCCAAAGGTCCACGGCATGCTGCACCCATTCAGGCGGCGGACATTCCTATTCGGCCGTTCCAAAAAAATGGCCATAGACATAATTGGTCCATTTAAGATCAAGTCTGCCAGAGGACATCAGTTTATCTTGACGTGTGTTGATATGTGCACACGTTGGCCAGAGGCTATTCCTCTGAAGAGCATTACTACTGCTGATATTGCAGATGCTCTTTGGCTTATATTTTCTCGTCTGGGGTTCCCCGGAGAGATATTGTCAGACCATGGCACCCAACTAATATCAGATACCATGTCTCAAGTAATGTCTACTCTGCAGATAGATAGATCTTTAAGTAGTATCTACCATCCAATGTCTAATGGTATGGTCGAACGCCTTAATAGAACACTTAAAAAACTTACTGGGGAAGATAACTGAGGATCATCCTCAAGACTGGGACAGAGTTTTACCTGCGGCCCTCTTCGCTTACAGAGAGGTACCCAATGAACATACAGGATTTTCTCCCTTTGAACTCGTCTTTGGGCGCGTCCGAAGGGG